>CAIGRN010204859.1:0-14795 GCA_903798345.1 Fraxinus anomala | reverse complement strand
TTCTTCAATTTGAACTCCGTAGCTCGACCAAGTGATTGTCTGCCCTGGGTCATATCCCTATTCTATATTTTATAGATATGTATATTTCCAAGTATCGAGTACTGCACAACTTCCTTAAGATTAAGCCCCTGTTTGGGTTCCATTTTTCGAAAAATACAGTTTTTTTCAAAACTTATTTTCAACAACACATTTTTCTATAAAATAATGTGATACGTAAACTCGAAACTTTTACTTATTTTTTAACCACACATTCTCCAAAAAATCACTATTTCAAAAAATATTTTTTGCCAAAATTTCATTTTAATGGAGTCCAAACAGGGGCTGAGTTTATTCTTGTTTTGGTGGTGGTTCTCTTGAATTTATGAATTATGTTTTTGTATGCTCATTATTGCTTTTCTATTTTCTCTGCTGTTATAACCACATTATTGTCTTTCTAAATATTGATCATAACCACAATAATAAATGTGTATTTTAGATGATGATGCATGTTTAGATATATCTAAGATGTAAAGATGCCTACTTTTGCAAGAGAAATTGGAAGATATTATTTAATATTTCTTTTTGTTGCAGTCTGTCCTAGTAACTGTTGACCGCCATGAGTGGTATGCCCCTCCCCAAATATACACTCGTAATGACATTTCTGGTTTATGGAGTGTAAAGCTGGCTTTGCCTGTCGACTCTCCACTTCTATCATCTACCATCGATCCCATTAAACAAGATCTAGCAAGAACGATGGTTTCATCGGGTACTATTTCTGTTTCTCCAATGGAACATCACTGTATCAACCAAGAACCAATGGATGGTGTGACCAGTATGGAGACTAGCTGTGAACATGTTTCCGATGAACCACATTGTGAGGATGAATCTGATGCTGGAACCCAAAAAAGGAGGGTGGAGGAGGATATATCTGCTGATGGTTCCATACTGCCTGATTCCTTACATGAACAGGTGGAAGAAAGATTGGAGGACTTTGGAACAGCAACAGATGCTGTTTTGAGAGATTATCAAGGTGGAGTAGCTGTAGCTGCTAATGCTTCGCCGGAGCGTGTCCTAGAGCCAGCCCTTGTGATGTTTGAGGTAACATGATAAAATTAATTCAGTGTGTATGGCCACTTCTGTTTTTGTGCTTTTGTTTCATTCTCTTAGGGCGAAATTTTGCATGAAATTTAATGGAGGTTCAAACTGGGGTTTATGGCATATTTATTGATAGGGATTAATTTGTGGAAAAAAAGAAGAGTGACGTGAGGGGAGGGAGAAATGATGAAGAGGGAGGGGGGAAAGGTGAAGAGGAATAGGAAGTTCGTATAGCAAGGGCTGAGGAGTAGGAGCCATTGCGTGGCAGGATGATGAAATGGGAAATGGGAAGGATCTGGGTTCAAACTGCTTCAAAAAGCTACGACCATGGTTGCAATTTTTTCATCCAATTCAACTAACAACATTCTCAGAATTTCCTGACCACTTGAAGGCTGTTATAGTGTCATATTCATTTTGGATCTTTTGACAAATTATAGCGAATGTTTTCCCATCACTATTTGATCTCCGAAGAACAGGTTATAAGAAGAAAGAGAAGTAGATCAAAATTACAAGATTTAAATTCCTCCTAGCTTTTTCGAAGAGACTGGAAAATGTGGCCGATCGAGTTTAATATGAATGAGGCTTAGCTTCTTATTGTATTATATTTTATTAATTGATGATGTGCTTTTGTGTGTATAATTAATTTAAATGACTTATGGTTTTCAGTTTATGCTTGCATTGTTTTCATGTATATTCACACACAGTATGCCCTATTCAATTGTTTAGTTTTGATTGAAGTTTCGTGATTATAGTAGTGGGTTCTTGTCAGTGTCATGATTTCAACTTTCCTAGTAAATTTTCTCTCTTACAGTTTTCTGTTGTGATCTATCACATCACTCAAATTGTATCAGTAATTGATTTTTAGGTTTCATCGTAACCTCACTGGTTACTTTATTACGTAAATCAAATGTTCAAATCAATAAAAATTGTGTTTTCTAAATTTTCAGGTTCACTTGCCATCATCATGTATGATCGATGGTGTCCACTCGCAACATTTCTTTGGCACTGGAGTCATCATATATCACTCTCAAAATATGGGATTGGTTGCAGTTGATAAAAACACAGTGGCGGTGTCTCTCTGTGACGTGATGATGTCTTTTGCTGCTTATCCGATTGAAATTCCTGGCGAGGTAATTTTAAATCTGTTAAGATGTGGATACAGTTGTTATATGTTGTTATTAAGCAATGAATCGTCTTTTGCAGGTTGTCTTTCTCCATCCTGTACATAATTTTGCTCTTGTTGCATATGATCCTTCAGCACTAGGTGCTGGTGTTTCTGTAGTTCGAGCTGCTGAACTTCTCCCCGGTGTGTTTTCTAATTGCCTTTATACATCTGTTTTAGAGCATATCCAAGAGACTCTATTTTAGAGAACATCTATAAATTTAGAGTGTAAAATTTTTTTAAGTGCTCCAACAGACTCTTTATATTTAACACTTAATTTTACTACTCTTGGAAAATATTTATTGTTTTTCCTTATCTTTTTTTTTTTTTTTCCCCAACTAGCTTTCCTCCAAATTATTATATTATTTTCCTCATTGAAAATTGAAGTAATTTGAATGCATTTGGAGAACTTAACTTACTCTCTAAATTAAATGTTAATTTAAAGAGTCTCATAGAACATAATTTTAAGGGTTTTGACTCTTTAAGATAGAGATTATCTTATATTTAAAGAGTCACTTGGAGATGCTCTCACATTTCTCTTCCATCCTCTTTTGGTGCATAGTTCGTGCAGTATGGTGTGCATTTGGGATAGAAACATCCCTACCTTTCTAAAAGTAGAATTCTGTATGATTACTGTCATTTGACAACATCCACATGTATACCGAACCTGTAGTGAGTTCCCCAAGATATCATCAGCATTTTGACCTTTCACTCCCATAGAAGTTTTGGTTCACATGATTTCAAAGCAAAATAATGATTTGAGAATGCTGCAAGATGGAGTTAATTTTACTTTGTAAATGGACCTAAATTAGAAGACAATCTAGCTAGGACACGTGACTTCAAAATGGGATGAAGCTAGGAATGCTGGATGTTAAGAAAGTTGGAATCCTACGTCTCTTGCATGCTTGCTGGTTACCAGAATTCATGGGGGTGCCAGATAATACACCCTCAGATATGTTACCTTCTATTAAAATGTTGTGGTTAATAGTCTATCCCATTGTTAAATGTTGAATTTCATGTCTCTGCAACACCAGGACATCCAGCTCTGATCATTCGGACCGTATCAGAACTTGGCCTTTTTTCATTTTGGTTTTTCAATGTGTTTATATCATTGAACATCAATATGATATTTGCCCAAAATGTGGATTATAGGTAAGAAGATAACAATTCTACTTATAATCTTCAATATTGTTTATTTGCTAAAAGTTCATATTTGTTTGGAGAAACAAATTTTTATTAATGGTGGAAGGTTGAATGAATCCTATTCCATTGCTGCCTGTTTAGTATGCCCAATTGAATTGAAATTTGTAGCTGCATTTCTTTCTTATTTGGGATCACTATTTGATTATATTCAGAACCTACACCTTGTCGTGGAGATTCTGTCTATCTCGTGGGTTTGAGTAGGAGTCTACAGGCTACTTCGAGGAAATCTTTTGTCACCAATCCTTGTGCTGCTCTAAATATTGGTTCTGCTGATTGTCCCCGATATAGAGCAACCAATATGGAAGTAATTGAGCTTGATACCGGTAATTTGATTTCACCTTATTAATTGTTCTAAGTTGCTGCTATCTATTCTTCTTTCTTCCTGTTCCCCTCTCCTCGGGGACTAAATACTGTGGGCACTCACAATGTCTCATGTTTTAGATTTTGGTAGTACATTTTCTGGTGTCATTACCGATGAGCAAGGAAGGGTTCAAGCAATATGGGGAAGCTTCTCAACTCAGGTTTGTGCTTTTCTCTGCTTCTGGAGTTTTCACGAGCTTCTACATTGCATAAACATGCCAAATGACTACATTTTTTATATTCCAACTTCCAGCTCAAATACAGTTATAATTCATCGGAAGACCATCAATTTGTTCGAGGGATACCAATTTATACAGTCAGCAAAATTCTTGACAAAATCATAAATGGTGCAGAAGGACCAACTCTTCTTATAAATGGTGTCAAAAGGCCAATGCCGCTTGTAAGAATATTAGAGGTTGAACTTTACCCCACTTTGCTTTCTAAAGCTCGCAGTTTCGGATTGACGAATTCTTGGATTCAGGTAGTCTATTCTGCTTTGAGAAGTTCATTTTTCTTTCATCCTCTCAGGAGTTATAATTTCATTATTCTCTTTCTTTGGTGGGTACAAATAGTTTAAATTCTAGTTTGAAATAAATGCAGAACTTAACATGAAGTAATGAAGATGATGCAATATTTCATTCTGATTTCTGTGTCTTTTACATATGCATGGACTGTTTGACTTACGCTCGGTGTGATTCTATCAAATTAATTATTTGACCTATTATATTATTGAATATATTTTGAGTATTTTGCTAAGATCAGCACCACATAAATTTTTGATACATCTTTTTCAGGCACTTGTGAAGAAAGATCCTATTAGACGTCAAGTTTTAAGGGTTAAGGGTTGCTTCGCAGGTTCCAAAGCTGAAAATCTACTAGAACAGGATGACATGGTTTTGGCGATTAATAAAGAGCCTGTTACATGTTTTCGTGACATAGAAGATGCATGTCAAGAATTAGATAGGTGTAATAACAGTGACGAGAAGCTTAAGATGACAATTTTTCGCCAGGTATTGGTATTTTTTTCACTTTTTTAACATAGTCAATATTAATTTTAACTTGTTTAACTCAATTCTTGTTTGGATACCCTTTCTTGAGTTAGACTTAGAGACCTTTTAGTGATTGATTTTATCGTCTGCTGTCCATATGGTTTTTCAGGGTCGTGAGATGGAGCTACTGGTGGGAACAGATGTGAGGGATGGAATTGGAACCACGCGTGTAATAAATTGGTGTGGATGTATAGTCCAGAATCCTTATCCTGCTGTCCGAGCTCTTGGATATCTGCCTGCAGAGGGACACGGTGTATATGTGGCAAGGTATGGATCTTAGGACAAGCTACTTAGGGTGTGTTTGTCTCCCATTTTGTCTCCCATTATTGGGAGAAAAATGGAGTAATGAATAGTATTTTTTGGAGAATGTGTGGTTGAAATTTAAAGTAACTTTATTGATTTATGTGTAGAATATTTTATTGGGTGAATGTGTGGTGAAGAATCTTGCTGTAGCAAACAATTTTTTAAATTAATGGTAGACAAACAGGGCTTAGTTTGTATATTATATGATTTGGCTAGCATTTATTTTCTGCAAATGCCTTAGAAAAAACTTGTAGGGCTTTGTTATGGATTGAGAATTAAATTGCCTAATAAGAGAAGTGGAAAAGCTTGTTGAGTTATATTACCGTGAGACTCCAAAACAAGAACGATTTCGAAGTTATAACTTGAATTAATAATTTGAACTTGAATTGGTTAATGTAATCAGATTACTTAAATTGTTTTATGTATGTCAATAAAAGCAAGCAATCTTTTCAGGTGGTGTCACGGTAGTCCAGTGAATCGATATGGTTTATATCCTCTTCAATGGATTGTTGAAGTGAATGGAAAACCAACTCCTGATTTGGATGCTTTTGTTACCGTGTCCAAGGTCTGTCAGCTAGCCCTATTTCTTTTTTAGTTTTGAGCAGATATTCATATAATTAATCTCATGTCAAGATATCACAATTGATGTTCAAATTGTATAAATGATAATGAAAAACAAAGGTATCTCTAGCTAAAAACTTTACAACCTTGATTCTGGAAGCATTTTATCATTCTATTTGCAAACCAACAGGAAATAGAAGATGGGGAATTTGTTCGTGTGAGAACTATTCACTTGAACGGAAAGCCTCGGGTGCTTACACTGAAGCAGGATTTGCACTACTGGCCTACGTGGGAGCTGAGATTTGAACCTGAAACTGGAGTATGGTGTCGCAAGACGATTAAAGCATTAGATTGTAGCACTGCGTGATCATAGGTTTCCCTGAAGAAATGAATACAGAATGGAACTGTCAATTAAATTCATTGGTAACTATAGGATTTGAACTGGCTGCATACCTAGTTTTGCTATGAAGGGTTCCTACAATTTGAGAATTAGTGAATAATTGCCTGTTGTAAATGGTTATCGGGAAAATATCTGTAGACTATATTTTACTTGAATAATGTTACTTGACATAATGGAGTTACATCGCATATGTAACTCGATTATGCCCAAGCAGCATAACCGATTTTATTTATAGACAATGTAACAACTGCATTCTATTGAGTGGAAATGTGTAGGGTTTTTTATTTTTTTATTTTTACCCATGCTTCTCTAAAAAAGATTATTTCTAGGAGAAAACCAGTAATATTTTTTGGAGCCATAAAAAATCGAAGTAAAATTTCTCTGGTTACAAATTTTGTTCGCCAAACTTGTGGTTTTAGTAAATCTTCATCGAATTGTTTATAAGAAAATAAGAAACAAGGTGAAAATATGGCCGAGTAGGATTGAAACAAATGATGAACCAATGCTTCAGCCATTCTCCTCGGTCAAAAATTAATCTAGAAATTCTAACGATTTGCAGCTTGCAGTTGGACTCTACCATTAAATAAAATATTAAAACAAAATTATCGAAAGGCACTTTACTTAATACACAGACTATCAATTCTAACAAATAAACGTATAACCCAAAACCCCAGCATGAGATTAACAATCCTAAAGCGCTAAACGCCTAGCTTGACAAAGCTGATAGATTGAATAATGCAAATTGCCTAATGGCTTCAGTACTGGTTAAGTAGTCCAAATCTTCCCCCGAATGAAGAAGAAACTAGAACAAAACTAGCAATATCAAGCTTGAAACCCAGGCAGCGGGAGATTTCGTGGGAATTACATGGCACGCCCGGATGATTCAGGTAAAACCAGGGATGGTACGGTAGAAAAGGATTCCAAGGTGGAGGGATAAGGCTATTGCCGCCGGCGGAGCCCGGTGGAGGGTTAATATTTGCTGGAGGAGGAAGACTGTAAGGTAGATAGGATGATGAAGGCGAAGGTGGCTGTAAACAGGGTTCTGGTGGAGACTGTCCCAACATTGGTAGTGGAGGCAGCAGCGGCGGCTGAGCATTTGGTGGTGCCGGGTAAAAGGAAGGACACAAATGAGAGGATTTCAACATTCCCATAAATGATATTGAAAAAAGAAGCATAGATGCCAGTTTTTAGACATAATCACTAGCCATTGTAAGAAAGATGATGACAAATTTAGGGTTTTGAAGCACCGTATGTACATATATACATATACGCACTAGGATTATACACTGTTAGGACTGAAATCTTTAATTTTCCAGTTCATGTATGGCGACTTCCATAAGAGAATTTATTCTGTCAGAATCATATCCGTGGGTGGTATGAATATACGTGAATTTTTTTCTGAATTAATTAATTAACAGTTCCCATTTTGTTAGTACATTTTCCTTATATATATACACTCCAAATTTGCATGGATTCTGCATTTTCTTGCATGGACAGGGTGAATATTTTCTGTGATAGTAAAAATGAAAGTTTATTGTGCAAAACAAACCCTAGAGTCTTTCTTTTTTACTTCACTTGTTTACCATTCCAATATTTGGCAAAGAGATGAAAAAAGGTTGAGCAAAAATGAAAAAAGAATAGTACTATGCCAAGTTTACTCTTTCATTATGGTTTGAAAAAATGTTGTTAATGATAATTTTAAAATAAAATTTACTATCAAGATCTCCTTCCAATTCTACAAGTGACAAGGAATCAGAGAAATTTTACAATCGATATATAATGGAGAGGAGTATAGGTAGGTTTATTTTATTGCCCCTTTAATGGTAATTAGAGATGTAAAAAAATCGAGCAGAAGAACTACTCAAGTAAAAAATGTCTCGGACTTTTTTGGTCCGCTCAGCTCGGGAAAAAAAACCAAGGCTTGACTCGAGTTTTTTGCTCGGACTCCACAAAGCCTGCCCGATTTTTTTCCCTAAATATTAAAAAAAAAAAAAAAAAAACTGCTTGTGTTGCACAAGTGGCTATAGCCTCTGCCTCATGTTCATTGGCCTGTGAAGGCCCGTGTCATGAGCCATTTTGGTCAACCGTATGAGCAATGCTGGGCTCGGATCGATGTCCAAAAATGGGGCTCAACCGATNAAAAAAAAAAAAAAAAAAACTGCTTGTGTTGCACAAGTGGCTATAGCCTCTGCCTCATGTTCATTGGCCTGTGAAGGCCCGTGTCATGAGCCATTTTGGTCAACCGTATGAGCAATGCTGGGCTCGGATCGATGTCCAAAAATGGGGCTCAACCGATCCTCGAGCCGAGCTCGGACTGGGTCAAACCACCGGCCCGACTAATCAAATTGACCTCCCTACTTGTAATTCCTTATGTTTTACCTTCGTGTTTAATAAAACATGCTACTGATACAACGTAAAAAGATGGACCAAAATTTGCAAGTAGCTTTTTGGCTTGCTTTTTGAAACCCAACACTATTCTGTACAAATTCTTCATTATCTGTGTAAGCAAAGGAAAAAACAAGAAGAGAAAAATCATGGGTTGTGCTTCACGTAGCCCTGTACGTGGATCTTTATTGAAAAATCATAGACACTAACTGAGTACCCGAAGCTCGGTCCTCAACTGAGCCTTCTCTTTGCCCGAATTCTGATAACAAAGATCAAGAATTTTCTGTGTCATCTCAGCTTCATCTCTGCTTTCCTCCATCAAATTTTCAATCTGGGCCCTTGGAAGCCTCATCTTAACCCTGACAGGGCCCGTACTGGAACTCGTGACAGAAAGATGAGAAGCTGATCTTTGCTTTAACTTGAGGCATTCAAGCCTGTCCTTGGCGCTCACAGCAACAGCAGATCTTGTCCTTCTAGGCACCTTTTCCTCTGGAAGCTTTGGCAGGTCTACAAGAAAATAAATCTTGTTGGACTTGAGCTCCTGTCCGGGCTCTAATGGCTGAGCTCGAATTCCAAACCTCTTCACTGCTTCATGTTCCAGTAACACATAGCCTGGATAATCTTTAAGCACGTCCAAAGCTACTGCTGGTATTTTTAGCTTGAAAATTTCACCATCAATTTTCATAATCTTGGCCCTTTTTCTTTTTCCTCCTATGTTGTTCCCCATGTATATATATTCCTTCTCTAAACTATCAAGAAAGTTGCTTACAAGTCCTATCTATATGTGTGTATATATACATGAAGAAGTTATATTTATCTGGTGTGAATATGTGGAAGTTTAATAAAGATTCCAATTCCCAATTTGATAATGAAGTGGGAAAATTGAATTTTGTGGGGGATCATTAGCCGACTTGTCTCTCTTTGTTTTATTATTATTTTTGGAACACTGTTTGTGATAATCTTTGATTGTTATTATCCCATCTTTCATTAAGAAACCAATTCCTCGTCGGACTGCTATTTGATGGCAATCATGATGTGCATTCTCCCTTATACCCCTTTTTTTTAATATTCTTTCATAAGACAACGTCTATACTCTTGATTTAAAATCATTCATTAATCATTACACAAATTTCCTCTACACAAGGGAAAATATCAATCATATTGTAAGGGTAGATGTGCATATAGCGTTATTCATTTGGTAGCATTTGGACAAGTAGGGAAATGATTACATATAATGGTCCAAAAAGCTGAATTACCAACTATTAATAGTAACTTTTTAAGTGATTTACTTTGTTAACCTTTTTTCAAAAAAGTAAGTGTGAACTGGCTTTACAATAAAGTAAAACCTGTCGACAACTGGGGCTGGGCTTTGGGTGGTCTGTCACAGATTTACACCCTGGTACCACCAGAAAATCTAGGGACGAATTGAATGAGCGTACAATATATTCAAACTACAGTAACCAAAACCACTGGAATGTGGCACCTATTTAAAGAGAAGTTGTTAGAACATCTCCAATAATGATATGAAATAAAGATTCAGATTTTGAGAGTGATTGAAAACTTCTTCAATGGAAAAATACAAAAGAGATGCAAATTGCATTTTATGACAAATGTAAAATTACATATTCGAGCTAAGTGGCCTGTAGCCGGCCTACAAAAGAGTAAATGTAGATTTGTGAGCGCAATTTATCAAAAGTCCAGCCAACCACATTCACAGGAGGCAAGAAGTGAATTTAGATCATTCCATTGAAAAAGAATTGGGATGTAAATGAAAATGTAAAAGTGGTTTTGCAATTTTGGAAATATAAATTTACGTCGAATTTTACACCATCATTGAAAATGCTCTCATTAGCTTGTTTGAAAGTTAAGAAATGCTATGACACTTAGTAAGTACAGTTTATGCGCTTATTCGAGATTCTATTTTTATTTATTTATATGTAAATTGAGTGGATATATACTTAAAAGATGAATGACTAAAATCACATGAGAAGATGAGGTTTCCTTTTATTTCTTAAATTATTTGGTAAAAATTAATTTGAACTTTTTTTGTGGAAATCAAGTTGAACAAGGATTTTGTCTAAATCTTATTTTATAAATACATACTTTAGTCCAACAACAAAAGGGGGACTTGTAGAGTTTCATTATACACATGCATTCAAGCTCAGTCTTGGAGGGTTCATTGTACTTATATTATTCAAGCCAAAAGGAGGAAAAAATAAAGAGATCAATCAACAAGTTATGATTCAGAATTTTACAAGAAGAAGGCGGAATCTTGGTACAAGATCTTCACATTTTTCTCATTTTTCCTTAATACCCGATGATATACTTTAATTCTTTCTTATATTTTTATTCTCTCATGATGTTTAATTAAGTAATTATTTATGATAAATGATTATAACCTATTTTTGAACCTTAATTTTAATTAAAAAGTTTTTAATCGTCAATTGAATTTGTTTTACTTCTATTCTTAATGCTTGGATTAATTGACAACTAATTCATTAATTTTGTGAACAATAATTACGTTGAGATGCGGGTTATTTGTTTAGACCACGTAGTAAAAATCAGAAACTAGTATTAAAGTGTAGATATATTTTTTCTAGTTAATGCGGTTGTTACATGAATTCTTAAAGATTTAATGCATTTAATTAAGATATATCCGAATTCACATAGAATATTAAATTAACTTAGTTAAACAGAATCAATTTGAACTCGAGATAGATAAATCGAATATGTTAGAAGAATTCGACCAGATAAATATAATCACTGTTATAGAATTTGGCAATTGAGAATAAGGAGATAGATATGGCAAACTCATATATCCTAACACTTAAATCATTATTTAAAAAATTCAACTTTTATTGTTTTGATATATTTAAAATAAAAAATCATAAAAAGAAAATAAACACTTACTATTTGTTTTAAATAAAATCGAAGATAGAAATAATGTAACCAAAGATTAAATAGTAATCTTCGTGGGAATGATATCCGGACTCATAGGTCCACTTTATTATTTGTTACGATCTGTATACTTGCGGAATATAAAATTGATAATAACCCTATATTGTAAAATCTATGTATTGCTACTTCTAAAAGTTGATTTAAGTAGAAGTAATCAAAAATGCTGCATTGCTAGATGTTTCACAGATACTCACATGAATGTGGGCCCCACTCGAATAAAATATTATTAAAAATGTGGACCCCACATCTTTGTCTCACTTCTGGAATTTTTTGTTTATGTAGTTGTAGCATTTTTTAGAAGTAATAGGCCACTTCATCTAAAGTTGGAATGATCATTGATTTATGACATTTACAGCCTGTTTGATTTTGATTGATTTTCATGGAATTTGGAGATTGGTTTCGGCTTGTTTGATTGGTTTCATTTTCTTGGAAATTCATTTTTTTGGTTGTGGCTCACACAGTGGGAATTCATTGATTTCCAGTTTACTTTTTTAATTTAATTTTATTTTTTTTGCAACGAAAATAAATTTTATCACCAGTTGTAACAAATTTTATCTATTTAATGGACAATTTTCATGTAAAACAAAGTCAAACGAATATCAAAATATCCAAAATTTCAATATTTTTCACGTGAAAAATTATACTAATCAAACACAATTAATTGACAATTTCTAGAAAAACAATTCTAGACAATTCAATTATCTAGAATTTATTTTCTTTCTACCCAAATGTCACTCTTACAATCAAACGGACCATTAAATCAATTTGCATTTGGATTGAATACAAGTTATCTACCTCGAGTAATGCTATTCATCTAGAATTTAAATAATCATTGATCTATGTGTTGATACATTAATTTGCATTTAGACTAAATATAACTGTCTAAATCAAGTAATGTGTCATTGTCATGTTATCTAATGAAGTTTGAATGTATTTTTAGACATCGAACAATGTTAATGATTTCAATGTCAATTAAATTGTGATAATTTGGCCCATGTTTGACAATCATTATTTGAGAAAAATAAAGTTTTGAATAATAGATTTTAGGAGAATGTGTTGTTAAAAAAAAAAAAAAAAAAAAAAAGTTTTAGGCTTACATGTAGAATATTTTATTACGTAAATATGTGATTGAAAATTAATACGTAGAAAAAAGAGTTTTCAAATAATAGTTATCAAATCAGGGCTTAACACTAGATGAATAACATTATTCACCAGGGTTTTTATCGAATTGATCTTACTTGTTAGTTACAAATCTAATTGTAAAAAATTCACCTTCAATTATGTAAAAATCATGCATTAAAAACTTTTAGAAGTTATATAAGTATTGAAAATAAGGGAAATTTAGTTTGGACTCTTCAGCCTTTTATAAAGTGTGGAATTGGCTCTCCAATTTTCAAAATTAAAGTTTTGACCCCCAACCTATTTAATTACATGAGATTGGATCCAACGTGACGGATTATGTTATTTGACCGTTAAAAAGTAAAAAAATCTTTATATTAAAAAAAAAAAACTAAATTATAATAATTTTCTTTTCTTTTAGTTTGTTTGACAATTTTTTTTATTTTTCATTTTTTATTTGATTTTTGAGATATTTAGTGAGGGCATTTGACTATATAACGTTAAAAGTAGTATGTTTCATGAGACGAAGTTCCAATTTTACATATTGAGTGGGTGTTCAGTGTGGATTAAAATTAGGTTTTTAGTAGATGGTGATAGAAAATTTTGAAATATGTGGTTGAAAAACTATGGGACCTATGAAAGAAGTGGCTAATATTGATTGTTTGACTTATATTAAAATCTAATTTTAATCCAAAACAAACAGGGTCTGAATAAGTTGGAGAGTCAAAACCTCGTTTCGAAGGTTAAAAAGTTGATTTCATACTTCATGAAAAAATGAGGAACACATTCCTAATTTCTCAAAAATCATAGTTAAAAGAATATCAGTACTAATTTAGCCATTATTTGGAAACATTAAAATCAGATTTTTAGCAGATTTAGATAATAATTAATGAAATGTATGATTAAAAAGTTGTGGTCTCATCAAATATGTGGTTAAAATTAATTTTTGACTTTGACTTTCATAAAAATCTAGATTAAAATTTCTATCAAATAAGGACTTAATTAAGAAGTATTTTTCTAGAATAAAGCTATTCGTAGTCGCCTACTATGTTAGTCACCTTATGTGGCATATACATGACAAGTGATTATTCGATACATTAATGTGATATTTTTTTTATTTACTTATGCATCAAATAATCACATGTTATGTGTATGCCACGTAATGCAACTGTTATAATGAGCGATTGAAAATATTATTATTAATTTTTCTAAGATGGTCAACAAAGTATGCATGTATTGATTATTAAGAAAAATCGAGAAAAAGGGTAAATATTGTGGCAAGAAACAAGCATTTGGAAGTAAAATGTTTATATTATTTTGAATAGTAAGGTAAAATTATTTTAAAATGTTGGTTAATGAAGTTAACTTCAATCTTGACTCACAAATAAAACTTGTACGTAAGGCTATGTTTGATTTAGATAAAAATTATATTTTTAGTCGATATTGATAAAAAAATAATGAAAAATATTATTAAAATTAATTGTTAATTTAACATAAATATTGATGAAAAATGTTATTAGAATTAATTGTTAATTTTACTTTTAATTAAATTTTTAAAACCAAAACAAAAATTGGCCTCAAATAAATTGTACTTGGGACCATATTGTTATCATGAAATAAACACCAAAGGAAATATTTTTACCAGTTAAATGAAAATTTCACATCCTCGCGCTCTCTAGAAAAACAAATTGGGAAGTGTAAAGAAATCTAAAACTTGCAGCATACCGAGCTTTCTAGATTCCACCCACACCAAGAAAGCAGAAGAAAATATGAACTCATAGCAAAATCTGCAGTTGGGTAATCGAAAAGATTTATACTTTGAAACCCAAAGTGAATTCCAAATTCCAATAAATCTCACAGAACATAGACTTTCGAACAGGAAATTCACTGAACAAAGCATAACCCCAGTCTATTATTAATGGACCCAAAAACAGCATTAGAGTTGGTAAAGCATGGCGCCACTCTTCTTCTTCTCGATGTTCCTCAGTACGCTCTCGTTGGCATCGACACCCAGGCACGTATATAATTATAACTGATATAGTCAAAATATGCGAGGGTTTATGCTCGAGCACTTACCTAACTCCACTATCTAGAGAGCGATTGCACGGGTCCAGTGGTAATGCTCGAGCATGCACACTGGCTTTTCTGTAATTTGCTGATAACAGTTCTCGAGCATAGTGTGATCAGGAATTATCTTATGACTGTCCTCGAGCATTGTGAG
>CAIGRN010204843.1:0-11441 GCA_903798345.1 Fraxinus anomala | reverse complement strand
TATCTTCCTACAAATCAAACAAAGTATGCATAAATATACCAATAGTGAAATGGCAAAGTTTCTTTCAATCATAGATTCAATAGTGAAATATACCAGCTTGTTCTGTTGTTCACTCATTGAAAACATGGGTATATTTAAATTTCTCTCTAGCATAACCATTGAACAAGCAAGCACGAAACTATCACTTGTTTGTTGCTATTAAGAACTATCTTAGAATTTTTCCTTGTCTCTTTGTTTGTGGGGTATATTTAAATTTCTCTGTACCATATTAATTCTTGCTCTTTCAATCCTGGAAACACCAACTGATTCACAACAGTCAACAGGTCAAAATATCAAACATGAGTAAACGGCACAGTTGATTGTGAGTTTGTGATAACCATTAACCAGTCTTAAAAATTGAAATGATGGTGTAAATCATGGCATTGATGATTGGTAGTCGAACCTTAAGATGCTATGTTGCATTAAAAATGATTAACTTCGCTAATAAAATCTAGAAAACATGGGTACAAAGTAGAAATTTCATCTCGGCTATTGAGAGAAACCAAAGTTCAAATCATTGAAATCATCTCATTATATATCAAGCAAAAAATCGAACACCTGGTGGACACCTTTAAATCAGAGTTAGAGGAATAAAAACTTGAAACTTGAAAGGGGGGAATTGTGGTCTGTGAAGAGTGAAGAGAAGGGATTAAGGGTTCGCACTTCGCAGCCGGGAACGAGTTCCCACTTCACAGAATTGCAGCCAATCAGCTAATGTGTAGGTCATTTTCTGATAATGTTAAAAGACTTGGGCTGGGTAGTTGGCCATGCATTTTTCCAGGCAAAAAAAAATTAAGGGCCCATGCTGGGCTTTTTTCCAGGCAAAAAAATTAAGGAGTTGCCCCCCACTGGGCCCTTAATGGGTTCGTCCCTGCTTATTAGAATGTTGTGCTATCCCTTTAAAAATACTCAATTAATGAATATTGCCTTTTGCAAGTTGTCCCCGTTGGGCTCTTAATGAGTTCGCCCCTGCTTATTAGAATGCTGCGCTATCCCTTTAACAACACTCAAATATTTAATAATTATATGTTTATTGCAAAATATTTATTATGTTACATTAAATATTTAAGATTTATCTAAAGCTGTTTTAGACTTTTAAGATAATAATGCATATTCACACAACACTACATACCGGGCTGGCCCTAGACCAAAGCCAACTAGGCAATGGCCTATAGCCTCAACTTTTAGAACATTACTATGAGTACAGGAAAATACTCACGAATTTTGCAACTGTCTTCCTGTGAGTGGCTGCTGCCAAAAACAGTTTTTGGCAGCAACAAATCCTGTTTTTGGCAGCAGCAAATTACAAGAAGAGAGCTGTCTTCATGTGCAAAATCTGTGGGATTTTTCATGTAACTGCAGATTTATTCCAACTTTTAAGGGGTCTCAAAACAAATCTGGAAGTCTGTAAATTTTTTTCCTGCAAAAAGTAATGTTGAGAGAGGCAAAGAATCTCTGATGCAGTATTAATTATTCTAGAAAGATAGTTCTGAAAAAGGCAAAGAATGATGGCTTGTGAATTACCTTCTCACTAATGTTATCATTTATAGCCAACTGAATTGATCAAAATGCAGATTTCAAATTAATGAGAATTGAGAACAAAGAACAAGAGCATGGACTGTGCATTCATGAAGATTACAAATTATTTGCACCAGTTCTATGTAAATAATAGCACCTAACGCCAAGCCCGGGAATCCACTCCAAGCCCACTCTCTTTAAGCCTTCCCCATTCAAGATACTCCACTTTATCAACCTACTCCACATGCTCTAGCATCGACTCAGATATATGATCTACAACTCTGATATCAACTTATATATTGGATATTGCAACCAATTTGTTCAAAAACTATAACTCGTAGTAATAATGCAATCCACTCATATCACTCAGAATCAAGTTCGAGAATCCACCTCACGCCAATTCAATTAAAACTCGCCACATTTCAAGCATGCTTTTGCATTAGCTCACTTATGATTGCAATACATCTTAAAGCAACATCATTCCAAAATTGATGTGACTAGGGATGAGTTGATTCGAAATCTCCTATAGATATACACCAATTCTTGCCAAAAAGATTAAGATATTTTTTTTGTGAGTTGTGTAGAACTTTACCTCTAAATTGCTTTATCTTTCTTGGTATTCTATATGAATTAATGAATTGGATTGCGTTTCTTGTTTGTCTAGCTTTTCAATCGATTCATCGCGATCCATTTCATCTCTATCCGTTCCCATTACCCACAACAACCATTATATATTTTACTTGGTTCAGCCAATATTGCTGAAGGGATTAGAAATGAGAATGGGCATGGCATGGGCTATTGAATACTACCCATGTACAAGAACATGATCCAAATGAGAATTTATAGGAGAAAAGTGAGACCAATTATTATGTGTATTGTACATTCCCTTTGTATAAGTGAATAGAACCAAGATATTGATGTTATGTTGCATCATTCCTTCATGTGCCTTGGCAGAGTCTGGGCGACCCATTTGCTTTTATGTTTTTTCATTTTTCTCTTTTATAATTGATTTTTCAATGTGGGAGAGAGTCCAAAATGCTATAAATCCACATGGCAAACTTTTCTTGAGCGATGTGAAATACAATTAAATCTTAATATTTCATCTTCTTGCCTTGTAGTGGGCATGGATGGGGAAAATATATGCTAGAATTGCTCAAATTGAAAGTGCGAATATAATCGAAATTTGGCCTTGGTAAAAAGATAAAATAGGAAAAGTCATAATTTCTAAATACACGGTTTGTAAGTTGTAATTAAATATTGGGCGAGCTTTGGAGAAAAAAAAAATATTCATAGAGGAAAAAATAAAGCAAAAGAAAACATTGACTTTGCTATATAGATTGTTGACACCGTACATAATAAGAATACACGAAGCAATAATCGAAAGCAACATATACTATTAATAGGATTTTTTTTCTTAATTTTTCATTGTAGAAACTACACCACAAACTTAGGATAAATCACCCGACACCTTTAGGTCGCATCAGCATGATTGTTGCCTCAATCTTCGATCCATCCATTAGCTTTTTTCATTGATTGAACTGAACAATTGGAAAATGGAATAATAATAATTATATTTGTTCCTATAATAATGAAGAGGGTGACCTTCGGCCACCACTCTACGGTCTACACATCAATGATGAAATCAAGGATGGGCCGAAAAGTAGGCCAGTAGGCCCACTAATGGAGCATTTATGTAAGTTGTGGGCTCAGACTCCTGAAAGAATGGCCTTGAGTCGGGAAAGGAATCAGAGCTATTGGGCCCACCCACAACAGCTCCCACTAAGATATTCGGGTTCGGGTTTGGACTTAAGTAATAACGGGATCCTTCTTTGCATGCGATGTGGGCCGGGTGGAACGCCACTGATGGTAATGAACTGCCACGGTGGTGGATCCTCTGTGGGTAGCGTGACCCATACCCTACCATGTACGACATTCTTAATGGATTATCCCCGAGAATGTAGTCCACCTAGTAGGTCCAACAATAAGAGAGATTGTTAAATCATGAGCTGCATAAGAATATATAAGAACGGAAAGTAATGATATGTGATGTACAAATTTTTGTTACTATTAAGTCCATTTTTGATATCGATTAAAATTTAAATCTTAATCTAAATTAAAGTCAATAATCAATTTTAATCATACATTCATGGGTCCCACAACTTTTTCATACATTTCAACAATTTTTATCAAAATTTACTAAAAATCTAATTTTAATTCCCACTTTACAGAGACTAAACGTTGTCCTCCTAATGTAAGGTAGAAGAGACCAGGGACCGTTGATCAAAAATCCTATTTTGCGTCAATTCTTCACGTTTGGTGATATTAAACATGTTTAGTGTGTTGGGTCGAACAATTAGAGTGCAAAATCTACCTGGCGTCTAGCTAATCTCTTGAGAAAAGCAGGTGATGCAGCTGTTTCGCCACATGGCACAGCGTGATTGGCATGGCTTAGATAATTAGAATAAGCCAGAAGCAGGAAAGACAGGGATGTTACATGTTGCATGTTACTTCCTCCAGCCTTGAAGATGAGCCCACCTTTTAAACCAATGATAAGATGCCACTTGTGAATTGTCAACGATTGAAACGACTGAAGGATAATTGGGCAAAATTATATTATTGGAATGACAAAAATACCCGGAGAGTATTGAACTTGAGAGTGAGAAAATCCAGGTAAAACCGAACAAACAAAACCATCAGCATTGATTCGGAATGATTTTAAATCATCTGCCTTTCCCATTAGCACCTCCTGTTACATTAATGCAAAACTAATAAATCGAAAAGTATCGTTATTAGACTAAAAAAGAATTTTATGAACGCGACGTGCTCTAGCTAAAGGCCTCGTGCATTACTCGAGAGTATAATGGCTCCAATGAGGGAGGGGTAACAATCACTTTATGAGCAAAAGTAATCGAGCAGAGAGCCATTGATGTAATAGGTATCTGTCCTCCCCCCATCTTTTTCTAACATGCATACTGTAAGAAACTTACTTGTCTTGGACCCCATTAATAATACATTTATTTTCTTATTTTCTTTTTTGGCATATAAACTCTTCAATGATCAATCAAATGAGACAGCCTATTCACTTATGATTTAATATAGTTTTTCACTCAGATTATATTGTGTCACACTACACCTTGGCCATGTGCAACCCTTTTGCAATGTGATGTTAGATTAATTGAGAAACTTATTATAATAAGTGAGTCTGGAGGCAAGAAGAATAAAAAGGGTTACAAGAAGAGACGAAGATTTTATGAGTACAGACACAAAGTAGTTGGTGGCAAATGTTCTCTTATCTGGGATAATTTAATTAACTGAAAAGGGAAGAGTAGAGAGTGTACCTTGGAAAGGAGGACATTGATCCCGGCGTGTTTGTTATCCCAACCGAATTCATTAATTGTGTCGCCAGCTCTCAATACCACTTCGTTTTTCACTATGTATTCTCTATATTCCCGCCTTCTTGATGCTTTGTGTAACCATGCCGCGCCCCAGAGCAATTCGTCCTAAATCGTACATTATAATGCAACTCGTTAACTAGCGTCGCATATTTGGTATGCATCACTTAGTCAAACTTATATAACCTCTCGAAGTTAGTTTTCCCTTCAATACAAGTATTTAACACATTCTACCAAAGATGACAGCCATAGCTATGCATGGTCATTACTCGTTTCATTTCTTAAATGAAATTCTTTCATTACCTACTAGGATATGCATAGATCATATTCTCAATATGTCCTGCTACTACATTTCTTGACATCTTGTCTAGTGGACTGTATAGCACTAGCAACTAATAAAAGTAAAAAAACATGAAATTTTAGAGCTTGTTTGACAACAATTATTGTATTCAAAAATGAGTTTTGAATAGTATTTTTAGGAGAATTTGTGGTTAAAATGTAGAGAAAAGTTTTTGATATAAGTGTAAAATATATTATTGCGTAAATGTGTAATTGAAAATGATCTTATAGCAAATCATAAAATAAATTAATGATTGTCAAAATATGGTAACATAGTCCTCAAGAACAAATACTTGGGGTACAATGATTTTAACATAACCGTTGACAACATATTATGTGGCACGTTGTCATTGGACGGTTTAAGAAAAATTCATCATTTCAACTAATTTTTTTTTTGCCACAACCAATATTGTCAATAATGTTATACAAAAATATTGTACAAATAGCATAATTCCTCAATTAATTTTGCATTTAATTTTCCACAACCAATACTGTCAATAATATTTACAAAAATATTGTACAAATAGCATAATTCCTCAATTAATTTTGCATTTAATTTTGCCACAACCAATACTGTCAATAATATTGTACAAAAATATTGTACAAATAGCATAATTCCTCAATTAATTTTGTATTTAATTGTAAAAGGCGATGATAATTAATTACCTGGTAACCATTGACATCACAGTAAAAAGGGCAGACAGCAGAGTGCAGGCTGGAACTGTACGCACCCCGGTGCCTGTCAGCAAACTCGAACACCTACAAAAATTCAACCATTTCACACAACGGTCAAAATCTTGAAATATGTACCATTTCATGGGGCCCAAGAAAGTAAATATTTGGCATGTTTTATTATTCACCATTAATAAAAGAATGTCATTAGGAATGCTAAATAAACCCATGACGTGACGATATGAACAAGCTTAGCCTTCACTATTAGGCACGACTCAAGATCTTCGTTACAGTTTCTAATAAATTTTTTTTTTGGGACAACGGTATTATTGAATTGGCTACAATTATTGTAGTTTCCAAACGAAATTTTGTAACGTACTAGGATATCCAATTAGTAAGTCGATTCTTACTGAATTATTAGAATCTGATATTATTGATTGATTTGAGGCATTTTGATGTGTGTATTCCATATAAGATAAAATGTTTAAGTAAAAGAGTAAAGCTACTTTATCCGAAAATGGTTGACACCTCGAGTGACCTACCCTCACATTGTGTGTGGGTCCCGTGTGAATAAAATAATGCCCAATCCCAGATGTGTGTGTGCTCGATCCTCCAAGGTGTCAATCGAGATGTTCGTGTGGCACGGTTCTAAGCAAAAATGCAGTCTGGTTCTTAGTTCTTACACACCAACATTAATTTTCTAAAGAAAAACTCAAAAAAATTAAATAAATAACGAAAATACTATTAACGTGAATGAATGCATGCTTCTTGTTCAATTCTCATGACCTTACATTGTGTGTGCTAAAGTAAATTGGAAGGGAAAAGAAGACATGAACATAACTAACTTACTTTAACGGCACGATTAAGTAGGAGCCTAGAGTAGGCCGGGTCACGTGACCGGAACACAATCGAGGCCGCGGCCAAGGCAGCGGCGGTTTCCCCTGCCACGTCTGAGCCGGGGTGGTTGACATCGATCTTGTACGCCATCCTCGACGTGTCCATATCCTCGGGCCTTTCCCAACAGTTATGATCCGACAATGGATCACCTACTTGTACATACACAACGCCGTCCTTAGCTGTCGCCTTTAATAAATAATTTGTACCCCATTTCACTGCCCTTATAGCATTGCCCAACTCGCCACCCATGTTCCGACCAAAGTCTATAATGCTCCATGACAACATTGTGATTGTGAATGCCATTGGGAACCCAAATTTTACGTTGTCGCCAGCATCATAGTATCCTCCTCTTAAATCCACCTGTTAAAGAAAAACAAAAGTGGGTTAGTGTAATAGTGTCTAATGAAGTCCTTACTTAACTTGAAGGGGTTGAAAAAATAAAAATTACTCCGGCGGTGGCTCCGTCGTGCAATGCGGAGTCTCTGCGCCACCTGACTCTTTGGTCAGGAGGAAGCTTGCCGGAGCGTTGGCCTTCAAAGAAGAGAATACTTTTACGGAGGGCGTCGTGGTAGTCATGGCCACCACCAGAGCATTGCCGGAGATAAGTTACGACGAGGAGGAGGAAGAGCAAGTTGGTTGCGGAAAATGCCGGGCGCCCGGAAATTCGCGCCATTTTCAGTTGCATAAGACACAAGTAAACAACTGGGGAGTAACCGATTTATAGAAAAAGAAGTCATTGGATTCTTGAGGGACGATCAAGAATGGTGGTGAAACACGTGGAGGAAAGTGGTTGGTTGGAGTTTGGATACTGAGGAATGGTGTTGACTGGTTTATTTGATTGACCGTTTTAATCGAACCGGGTTGAGCGTACTGTGGGAGGGTGTGTTTATGACAAACGGTGTGGGCGGTTTTGACATTTTGAGTGTGATATTAATAAAGTGATTTGATCACCGCCAGTTGATGGGTTCCACGTGGAGGACTGATGAAAAGTAAAGAGGTGTGGGGACCACATAAATCCAATTAGATTCCGGAGGGTCGAATGTTCAAGATTTGAGGGAATTTTATTGGTTGGTTGTAAATTGGTTTGACTGATTCAATACTACCGTTAGGATTATAAGAGAAGTTATTATTTGAGAAGTTGATTGGAGCTATGAAATTTTGGGACCCTTGTAACGGTAAAATTTTATGTTTGGACATATTAGTTACAAATTATTTGACACGACCTCTCGCATATTGATAACTCAAAAATATTTTGAATACACAAAAATAATAATAGGGTTCGAACATGGGTGGCTATGGGTCGAGTTTTAAACGAACCGAACCCACAATAGTTAAAAATCATCCTGGTCCTAATCAATACGAGTCGAGTCAAGTCGATTTCAAGGGGAAAAATCCTTGGAAATCTTTTTTTTTTTTTTAAATCAAATATCAAATCAAAGTTTATGGATTGGATCCCGGCCAACTTGAAAATCGACTCAAAACTCTAATGAAAGGATCTGTAGCAGACAAATCAAAATCGACCGGTATGGTTCTATATTTACAAATGAAACTAATTATTTCATTTTAAAGATACCCATTACTACTTGATGGTCTTCTAAACAAGATCGAACTTGATTGTGTGCTGAGGAAGATTAGGCTCATATTTGGAAGAAATTCTTTAAAACTTATTTGTCTAAAACTCATTTTAACACATTTTTCAATAATATAATTTTTCTTTACTTTTTAACGTCTCATTCTTATAATAATAAAAAAAATCAATTTTCACAAAATCAATTTTCATAAAATGTACCTCAAACACTTGAGTTTTTTTTTTTTTATTTCCTTCCCTCCTTTTTCTTTTAGCCCATGTTTGATAATGATTAAAATCAGATTTTTAAATATATGGTTAAAAAATTGTATATCCCATGAAATATGTAATTAAAATTAATTATTAATTTTGACTCTAAATTTTAATCTCTATCAAAGACGGGCTTACCTCTTTTTCAATCATGCTACATGTACATCATTTTTTTATATAATTATTTACATTGTGTCATATAAAAATACACCATTATACAGTTTAAAAAATATTTTTTTTTCGGTCCACAACTTTTTGAAAATAAATGGGATTTAAACAATAATATCAACCAAATAATGTACAATTAGCATTATTGTTTTTTTATCGAGGAAATCTCATTCAAAATCGTAGTAATATTTTGTTTTAGGATGATGCTTGTCTTTTTATCTCATTTCCCAAAATGTATAGCTGCATTGCATTGGATACGTGATTCTTTCTTGGTGATAAAGCGGTGACATATTACTGAAAGAATAATGCTAGTCCTTGCTGCAACTGACACTAGGCTACAAAGCTACGATTTAGGAGTGATTTTTTCCTCTTTTTTCGTGCAATAATGAGCTTTTTCCTTACTTCCCACCAAAAGTAAATTTTGTCTCCTTAATTTGTCAATAAAGCCTTAATCATCTCATCTCTTGTAAATTGTAATAATCGCAATTGTTGGTAACTAGCGAGACAAGGTCGAGATTTGTGGAAACTTGTCAAAATCCTAATATAAAGTGTAATTGCTTGTTAATTATCATATTAACAAAATGCTGTTAGTTATCATAGACTCATAAGATCACATTGGTTGTTTGGCCAATTTTAAAATAAACTGCTTATAAGTTTAATATAAGTAGATATAATTAAGTTCAATATAAATGAATAGGTAGCTCAACATAAAGGCCCAAACTGATTAGCATATCAAGTGCTCAAAATAGCTCATCCCTTAAAAAACTTTTACTAATTCTTTTAAAAATACATAACAACAGAAATTACTCTCATTTTCTTCATAAAAACTTAAAAAATGTCAAATCTTAACTTGATTATATTAGAGCAAAATTGGTCACTACCCTCTTCACAGAATCATGCCCGCTAACCAACTTTTTTGTTTAGCATCGGTTAGAGATGTCAAATGAGTTGAGTCAGTTCGACTGAATTCGATCCATTCACCCCCCTAACATCAATGCACTAAAGCATGGTACTTGATTTTTCGTTAATAAATAAATTAAATATATTTATCTATTACTTTCTCTGTCAAATTACTTTATAGGAAAATATTATGAAGATCCTTTGGTTGTAATATATTTTATAATCTATAATTAATGTTTTGTGACTACTGACTAGTGAATAAGGTCTTGGTGTTTATTTCTAAGGTCATTTTCTTGTTCATCTCAAAAAATTGGGTGAATTATTTATCTATAGAAGTGAAATTTTATATGGAGACACTAATTCATTTTAAATTCAATAAATATGAACAGGGGCGGAGCCCAGTAAGGACTAGGGTGGGCACAGGCCCACCCTGAACTTATGGGCTCAACCCCGGCCCATATTTTTTAAAAAAGTAATGTTATCCCAGCCCAAAACTTGGCCCAAGACAAACTACCCAACCCATTTCAAAAAACAAAACACCTCAGCCCAAAGACATCACTCCTTCCATTTCAATTCAACCTGATTTTTCCCTGATTTCAAGCCCTCCCGCCTCCGCCTCTCCTCTCACCTCTACGGCTCTACCTACGTCTCCTCCTCCTTAAGTCGCAGCAGTTCAGTCACACTCAGCTCGGTGCTGGCGTTTCGACCGCAGCCCGCACCCTCAACCGCAACAGCAACCGCAGTAGTTTCTTCCACTCTTCGACAGCAGTCGCCAGCCCGCACCAGCAACTTCGCGCCTTCGCAATAGCCAGCCCAGTGACTTTCCGCCGACCAGCCCTAGACTTGGTTGGATTTGGTGAATCTAGCAGTTTCAATTCAACCTGTAAGTCCAGCAACTCTTCCTCTTTGTGCAATTTGTTTTTTTTTCCAATGAGTTAAATTGTTGGCATGGGTTTGTGTTCAATTTTTTTTTGCAAAACAGACTGTTATGTAGATTTATGTATTCTTAAGTTTAGTTTCGGTTTGAATTTGGTTGATTATCATAGTTTCAGTTTGATTTGCTTGATTATCATAGTTTTAGTTTATGAATTGTTGGACTTGGTTGAAGTTNTTCAATTTTTTTTTGCAAAACAGACTGTTATGTAGATTTATGTATTCTTAAGTTTAGTTTCGGTTTGAATTTGGTTGATTATCATAGTTTCAGTTTGATTTGCTTGATTATCATAGTTTTAGTTTATGAATTGTTGGACTTGGTTGAAGTTTCTGAATGCTTTTATCTGAACTTTCTGTATGATTATTAAGTCTTAATTGGATATCAAATTTTTATATTCAGATATAAAATGAAGAGATATTTTCAAAGAAAAACTGACATAGACAATGTAAACGTTGATGAGGGAATGTCGAATGATGTGGAATTTGATATCACTAAACTTCCAACTGATCCTGGTCTAAGGATAACCATTTCGGATTACAATACTAATATTCGAGATCAAGTTCGAAGAGCATATATGTTAGAGGGCCCTTGTCAGTCCCAAGAGCATGACTTCCCAAAACGGCAATTTGGAGTAAAAGCTAGATGATTCAACCCTTCTTAGTTTAAAGAGTTCGATTCTTGATTGGAGTATAGCGTAGAAAAAGATGCTTCTTTTTGTTTGTATTGTTATCTTTTCAAAACAAGT
>CAIGRN010204816.1:0-36762 GCA_903798345.1 Fraxinus anomala | reverse complement strand
ATCGAGTACCCATGACAAATAATTTTTGCCAGTTATGACAAGTGCAGCAAATTCAAATTTTATGATATTTGCCATTTTGATTAACTACATAATAAAGCAAAAAGAAAATACAATTAATTTCAAATATATGATTAAACATCAAGCAGTCAATATCAACATGAAAGTTACATGTTTTCCTTCAAGAATAAATACTAATTTAAAATAATATGTTCTTCGAAACATGTGCTACTTTGGGAGCACGTTGTATTTTAGTATTACTTCTTCAATAATAATATGTGAATATTTTTATTTTGAAATATTGAAAAATATAATTCATGCTCTTCAAGAGCAAGTAATATTTTTTTTTTAAAATATTAATTATAATATTGTGCTATTTCAGGAACAACAACATAATAAATTATCGACTTAAAATTTATAGTAGAACATGTAAAGTTATTTTATCAGATTTAAAAAAATATCAATTACCTTACATGTATTAGAAAAAAAATATTAATATACATAGAAGGTAGAATTAAAATCTTCAAACACGCATTAAAAACATAATTAATATATTGTAGAATCAGGAGACATAATTAATATGTATATAATTGCATGCATGAATTAATTGTGATGGAAGCGCATGTCTGTTCATTGTATAAATAATATTACATCTAAGAAGGCAAAAGCAATGATGGCGACACAAATTGATACAAAATAATTCATTACATCAGAATTAATAGGCACAAATATCTGTATCAATTTTAATGATTACATAGTTGATACACGTCATTTGTAAATAAGGGTGTGCAGACGGCCTCGAGATTCGAGAAATTTTGAATTGGATGCATGAATAATTAGATATGAATTTTGCTCAATTACCTAAGCTATTAAATACATGAATTGGATGTGTGAATTGATGAAAAAAAAATGCACTTGTCACCAAATTAATTTTGGTACATATGATAGATGATTATATTTAAAAAAAATTACTACATCCTCTAAATTATGAAGAATTAAGCTTTCGTGTTGATAATTTATTATAAAAATAATAAAACAAGAAGAGAAAAAAATATAAGAGTCAAAACTCAAGTGTATATTTTATTGAGAATCAAGACCAATATTTATACGGTCTAAAATAAGAGTTATAATTTGAATGAAATAAACCATCTCAACTAGATAAAACTTATCTATATTACGATAATACTAAATAATTCTCAATAATTATCTTATTATTTAATTCATAATTTTTTAACAACATATTTTTATTAATTTTTATCGAAATTCATTGAAAATCTAATTTTTATTAACCCAAATAGAGGTTTAATAATTATTGACGTGTAACTAAAATTAATATTTAACTTTAATATTAAATTATAATTTTAGCTAAACAAAATCCCCAAACAGTAGAATAAGGTTACTTTCTAAAAATTTAACCCTTGTTTTAAAATTAAAATTTTAGTAAGTTTATAAAAATTGATGAGATATGTGGTTGAAAAATTACGAGTTCTAGAATGAAAGTAGGTGATTAAATTTAATTACTAACTTTGATTTAGTTTAAAATATAAATTTTAATCCCAATCAAATAATCTTCAAAAAGTTTTCTCGAAATAATCTGTAAAGCAACTTTTTTTAAGCTTTCCATTCACGTAATTCTGATTTCTGAACAGAAGAAAAGGAAAAATCAGAATTGAATTCCATTTTAGATTCTCACAGGAAAAAAATTGGAAACCCATAGAAAATTCAGAGCTGAACAGAAAAGAAAACCAAAAACCCAAATTCTCTATCTAGTGTACACGCAGCTGACATACGAAAAATGTTTATGTAGGTGGTCTCAACTGAGTTAACTCGGCCGAGTCATGGGCTGCTGCGAATCTTTGTTCTCGAGGAAACCGCGCTTGGAAAAGGACCATTGGCACCACAGCCAGCACCGACGTTCCGCTTCTGCCAAAGGCGCTTCCTCCGTGGGCGGCGGAGGGGGCTCGTCGGGCTTCGCTGAGTTAACTTTGGCGGAGCTGAAGGCAGCTACCAACAACTTCAGCTCCGACAACATCGTCTCTGAGAGCGGAGAGAAGGCCCCCAATGTCGTCTATGAAGGCCGCCTGCAGAACGGCCGCTGGATCGCTGTCAAAAAGTTCACCAAAATGGCCTGGCCTGATCCTAAACAGTTCGCTGTACGAACATAATACAGTTGTACACACACGTAAATATGCAAGTTTTGATTTCTATTTTTGAAAAATGAATTGACTTTATTTATTCATGTTTTGTATTTGAAAGGAGGAAGCAAAGGAAGTGGGGAAACTGAGGCATAAGAGGCTAGCAAATTTGATAGGGTATTGTTGTGATGGGGATGAGAGGCTGCTAGTGGCGGAGTTCATGCCTAACGAGACTCTTGCTAAGCATTTATTTCACTGTATGTTGTATTATTGCTTCAGCTTAATTTGTCATTCATTTATTGCATTTTTAGCATTTCTCCTTCATACTTACTATCTAGATGTATTTTTTAGGAGATATTGGCAAATGTAGCCAAGTTGATAGCTAGGTCAATTATTAGTTCCTTATTCATTCCCTAAACAACGTAATTTATTGTTATTGAAGTTAATACTATGATCATTGGAACATGCTTAGAGCAATGTTTTTAGAATTTATGTAGTGGTTTGTTGCTATGTTAATTATGGGTTTTTGGCATTCCTTTGCGAAGGGATAAGTCTATTTGAATTTTACAAAAACAATTCTTAGGATGAATTTTTACATCAGTTTTGTGTGCTTGTCATGCATCTGTAACAAATGATTAATCTATGGACTTGATACAGAAACTAGCTTCTGAAATTTAGAATGTTTCTATTTTCTAGAAGTTGAGTGTTTTCCCCATCTTTTTGAGTATATGCGTGTTGAGGGAGGGGGTTCATGTGAGGGCATCATTAAGTCAGCTGGATTGCCAGTAGTTACCTAATTGGGTTGCAGCCTGTTTGAGTCTCTAATAAATAAAAATGTTCTGCATTATCCTCCAATGCTTGTGCACATGAGAACAGTGTTTGACTTGCATGTTTTAACTAAATATCTAGATTCCTTTTGAACCTGAATCAAACTCTTATTTTGAGGAAAAATGTTTTCTTTCCCAGTTGTGGAGTCAATAGAAAGGAGTTTCTTGTTTGTAAAACCAGAACTTAATTATCATTTCAAGTGTGGAGTGCCTTTCAAATTCGGGGCCAGGTTTTTCTATACAAGTTGTTTAAAATCTCACAAGGCATGGAGATAACATTTTAATAGTGTGGGAGATGCTTCACTAACTTAAAAGCTGTTATATCTTGAAGAGTAGTGTCTATAGCACGTTCTATCTTCCACATGTTATTTGAAGATGATTGTGGTCTTGTTCTTAGTTAGAGTCCATGTGGTAATAGCTTGAAATCATGTGCAACAGTGTATTGGAAAATTGAGAACAAGTGAAGTACGTCGACACTTTTTTGGTCTTGAAGTTACCCAAAACTTTAGAAATTTAAGATTTTATATTGCCTTATGTACCTACAAAGCCGAAATACTGGGGCTTTGAAGGGGTATTTGTCTATATGCTAATTCTCCGTGACACACGTTGTGTAGTCTATCTTTTCCCATGGGTTGAGAACAAATGCGTAACATCGTCGTGAAGTTACCTAAAACTTTAAAAGTTTAAGGTTCTCTTGCCTTATTTACCTACGAAATAGTGGGATTTGACGGAGTATTTGTCTATATGCTACATTCTATGTGAAACCCATTGTGCGGTCTATCCTTTCCCACGGGGTGGGGAATCCCGCAATTCTTGTTAAAGTTTCCTCTTTCAAATTTGTCTTTGTAATTTTATGCAAAAAATTTATGCTTTAGACTTCACAATGTTCTTTCTTGGTCATTTCATATGTTCATTAAATAATTTTTCTCTACTTTCTTTCACAGGGGAGAATCAAACCCCTGAGTGGGCCATGCGTTTAAGAGTGGCCTTGTATATAGCTGAAGCATTAGATTATTGCAGCAATGAAGGTCGGCCACTGTACCATGACTTGAATGCCTATAGGGTTCTCTTTGATGAGGTTAATGAATTTCTTATTGTTAAGCTTAATGATATGCTTTTATCTTGCAATTCTCTTCTTTTCTCCCCCAGGTTAGTATCTCATCTGGGGTCTTTATGGTTTAATTAAAGTAAAATGTATATATGATGAATGCTCTGGCAGAATGGTGATCCACGGTTATCCTGTTTTGGATTGATGAAAAATAGCAGGGATGGTAAAAGTTACAGCACAAATCTTGCATATACACCTCCCGAGTATCTAATAAATGGTAATATTCAATTTTTTATCTTTTAATTATCTGCCGTGCATATGCCTAAATGGGCCTATATCATATATATTCAATTTACTTTTCTCTTCAAGATGGATATGCCCACAATCTTGAAATTTTGTTGTATGGTCGATAAGACATCTATATGAAATATTCAGAATTTACAACTAACATAAGCATCCCATAACCATCAAGTAAAGCAATGCGAATAAAAAAGCAATCTGCCTTAAGCCTCTAAAGCTATTAAAGTCCACAGGAGTTTAATTCTCTTATTGCGAATATGCAAAACTTAATCCATGTGAGTCCCTTAGTTTAGAAACCCATTTCCCTGACTACAAAAAGCAGGAAATCCCAATTTGCACGTTCTTAGGCTTTCTCAATATCAGCTTTTCACGGCATGCTACTTCTCACACTTCGCAACCTGGCATCCATCTCTTCCTTGGCCACAAGTACTGCATGAAGGATCTGCCTCTTACCCACTATAGCATTTTGATTCGTGCACAGCCGTGATAATATTTTTCACAAGTCTCGGAGCAAACACTTTGGGATCATCTTGTCCACAGATCCCAAAAGACTAATAGGCCTGGAATCCTCAATATCCACATCACCATTATTCTTAGAGCTGACAAAAACAGAAGTAATGCTTTTCTTATATCTTTCGTGCACGTAAAAAAATGCATTGTTTCCATAACTTCCTCTATTCACCACTTGTCACATGTATGCAAACTAGTATAGTGATTCCATTCTGACCAGGATCCTTGTTTCCATCATGCACTTTCTAAGCTCAAAACCCTTAAACGTGGAATTACATTTCTGACCTCTTATTCCCTCGTTAAAGATTCTCCTGAATGGGACCTATCCTGCCTCAACTATGTAAAACAACATCCCACCATAGGCAAGTCAATCAGCTCCTTTTCCTACATAAAATTGTTGAAATCAGGCATATCTGAAGAAAATTAGGGTATGGAAGCCTGATAACATTAACTTGCCTCCAATCACCCACAGCTTCTCCCAAAGTTCACAGCTGCCAATTCTTCTGAGAGACTGCTGCAGAAGTTTTTGGATTAAAACTATATTCTCATCTAGATAATGTCACGGGAACTATTGTAGATTGCACGACTCCCGTTTTTGCCTTTCCAATTTTGTTATCTTTCTAGAGTTTGCTTACGAGAATTAGTATATCTTTAAAATCTTTGTAGGAAGGGTCACCCCAGAAAGTGTTGCTTTCAGCTTTGGGACTGTTCTTTTGGATCTTCTTAGTGGAAAGCACATCCCTCCAAGTCATGTGCGTATTTACACACTTGATCATTTATTTGCTTAAATGACTTGTTATCTCATGCTTGTATGATTATTGCACTGTGGATTCTTGTACTGCTGCTCATCCAAGTCAGCTTTTGTGTTGATATGGTTACTATTTTTAACTGTCACTTCTTGTTTTATCGTGTCTGCCATTAATTTAGCTTCTGAAGTTTGTAGGGTGGTAATCTCCAATATGATTTCTTAAAGTAAGGGATGTGTTTTTGGGAAGTTCTTGTCAAAAAATAGACATGCCACTTTTGCAATTGGTTTAAAAGTGGTGACGTGTACTGATAAACTAGTATTGATGTTTTGGGATGGCATAGTTCATAACTGCTTCATGAAATCTTGTTATACTTGCTAGATGAAGTTACAATCCCCTCACCCTCAGGAAAACCACTTTCACGGTATTTTACCCTTATAGTGATATTTGATGGTCCTTCAGAGTATTCTACTGCTAGAAATTCCCCTTCTAATTTTATTTTGACTTGCTGTGTCAATTGATCTCCCAAAATATGAGAATAGAATAATGAAGGTTGCCTGTGCTTTTAAGTTGTTGTTCCTAGTTTATTAGACACTGAAATTCATTTAAGTTTAATATTGTTGTCTTGTATTAGAATGATTTTTTGAATCTGATTCCTATAAGATTTCATGCCCCTGTTTTCAATATTGTGCCTGTCAGGCACTAGATATGATACGAGGTAAAAATATTCTTCTTCTGACGGATTCCCATTTGGAGGGGAACTTCTCAACTGAAGAGGCAACTATAGTTTTTGGTCTTGCTTCACAGTGTTTGCAATATGAACCAAGGGAGCGGCCAAAAACACAAGATTTTGTTTCTACCCTTGCACCACTGCAAAATAAACCTGATGTAAGTCCCATTTTCTTTATTCTCTTTCAATGGATTCAGAGCGTCTTTTTTGTTCCTTGGATGTTTTTCTTTGTCAGTGCAGGTTAATAATGGATAATATATTTTCTCCTTTCGCCACCCGGAGGGAGGGGGGACCGAGGGGAGTGGTACTTGCATACAATATTGGTTTTTTATCAAAAGCCATATGATTAGATGAAAAAAGAGTTTTGTGATTAAGTGCACATTGGGAATATGTTGATTGCATTTCATATTAAATATCCACAAACCATTTGCTCTTAAGGTAACAATCAAAATGCTGATTGCAGGTTCCCTCTCATGTGATGCTGGGAATTCCAAAGCAGGAAGAAGCGCCACCAACCCCACAACACCCTCTCTCTCCAATGGGTGATGCCTGTTCACGTATGGATCTCACAGCCATCCATCAAATTTTGGTGATGACACACTATAAAGACGATGAAGGAACCAATGAGGTGCTTTATTCTAGCTAAGATGCTATGTAAATGCTTCTATACTAATTCAATTTTTAAGTTATGAATGTTGATGTCAATTACTTCAGTTATCTTTCCAAGAGTGGACTCAACAAATGAGAGATATGTTGGACGCAAGGAAACGCGGAGACTTGGCATTCCGTGACAAAGATTTCAAAACTGCTATTGATTGCTATTCTCAGGTACTTGCAAAATGTATTGCTCGAATACTTTAATCAAAGTGCATTTGCAACTCTTCCTCATATAATAATGTTTTTTCTTCTACTAGAAAATCATTTGATTAATTATGTCCCTTCTCCACATCCTCTTTCACCCATCAAGTTAAAATCTTTTTAAATGCTAAATTTTCTTAGAAGCATTTTTTGTAAAACAAGAAGCAATTCTCAATTAAAAACAAAACAACCAGAGGCTATGGTAAGAGTGATTTTATGTATTCAGGAAAAAGAATGAACAGAGATCTCCATATCAAGAGTTCACTATCAATGCTTCTCTAATAACAATGACAGAAGAATGTGATACAATATGTTCCCTGCTAAATACACATATACTTCAATTATCTGACTTGGCTTAATTGCATATCAATCTCTCAAATCTGCTCATCTTGATGGCAAATATTTCTCAAGACATGAAGTTTGAATCAATAGTGGATAACGAGGTGGCTTTAAAAGCTTGTTTGGGAAGTATTTCTAAACGGTTTAAATTATAAATAGATAAAAAGGAGTGGTGGATAAGTGGGTAGTTCTTATTGGGGTAACGAAATGTATGGATAAAAATTGGTTTGACCAGTTATAAACATGGGCTTAGTTTACTAATCCTATTCTATTATTCCTACATATTTGTTTAGGACAGAGAGTTATTGCTTTGTATATGGATATAAATAATTGTGATGATATGTGCAGTTCATAGACGTGGGCACTATGATTTCTCCAACGGTTCATGCACGAAGAAGCCTATGTTATCTCATGTGCGATCAACCAGATGCTGCCCTCCGAGATGCAATGCAAGCGCAATGTGTTTATCCAGACTGGTCCACGGCATTTTACATGCAGGCAGTAGCCCTTGCCAAGCTCGACATGCACAAGGATGCAGCTGATATGTTGAAAGAGGCTACCGTGCTAGAAGAAAAGAAGCAACGAGTTGGAAAAGGACCTTGAGTAGTACTCTGTATGCAATTATTTACTGCTTCTGTGTCATTTGGTTTTGGGTCGTAATTTTATCTAGGGAGGGAAATACATACATTTGCCCAAGTAAATGTTGTGAGTTAATTTATTTTTCTCAGATTTGTTAAATAATTGGTAACCTTTTAAGTGTGTACATTGGTTTTTAGAACTTCTATCAGACGAGTTTGAGTGCTTTCACTAGAAAACATTCACCAAGATGCTTTGCTAAATGTACTTTAAGATCCATAACATACTTTTAAGGAGTTGGAATTTCAAAGTTGTAGCATCAGTCGAAGCCTAGACAATAAAGATGCAATCTGAATAGGATATTTTATATACATTTATATTATTTGATGACTCGATCATTCTAATCTACCAAGATAAATTAATTAGTTATAGTTAATTCCTCCTTGTTCATCCCTGTTTAATGAGACGTTCAAGTCAGTCAAACATTTAGATACGATTAATTTAAAATTATTTTTAGGAAAAAGAAATATGACTGTTTTCCTACTTTCGATGGCCCCTGTTTGGCCACCATTATTTGGTATTATAATTTTTGGAATATTGTATTTTTGGGAGAACAAGTAGTTGACAAAAAAAGAAAAGTTTTCGATTTACATGAAATATTATTTTATTGAAAAATGTGTGGTTGAAAAAAAAAAAATACTGTATTATAATTTTAATGTGGCCAAATGGGGGCTTAAACAATAGTGATTTATACGCTCCAGTGAATTTTGATTTCAGACTTTTCTTAAATGGCCGTATCTGTTACTATTTTTAAGTATCCAAAGAATAAAAGATACCAAGAACCAATCCAAATAGGTACTTGGATTTTTTTTTTTTATGACATTGTTACATGAATTGATGAAATTCTAAAATTTATTATCTTCCTGCATTTTGTTAAAATGGTGTTTTGCAAGCAATCATGCTACGCTGCCAAGAAGGGCTTGACATCCTCCTTGATAGTACACTCACAATAAGGAAAGCAATTTTTTTTGACATTTTCTATTCACGTGAATTTCATGCGCATGTGAGTGTAGGTCAATCAGGGTGTCAAACATTTTCTAGCAAGAGCACTTTATATTTTTTGCAAGAGAGAGAGAGAGAGGTAATGTACTTGAATAGATTGATTGAAAATGGTGTTTTGCCTTTTCGTCAGAATAGTAATGGAGAGAAGAATATCTCCAATGGGAATATCGATTGGACAAATTGTAGACTCCATGTACAAGATAGAATGTAGATTGTGTAAAACTAAATAATAAAAATTTAAATATAGAATATCTTGCACACCCTCCAAATATAAATAGTGCGCTAAACGTCCTTATCACGTAAGCATTTTGGGGGTGACGTCAACGGCCTCATTTGAGTTGTTCTAAATGTGGCCCTTGTATGCGCATACTAATAATCTGTTGTCAACTCTCGAGCTATTGAGTTCTTTTTCTGTTTCTTTAATTGTAAAAGGCACTATATTCTCAAAATTATTTTCTTATTGACAAAATGAGAATTGTCTTTTTTTTTTTTACATGAATAACTTCTTATTTAAGATTATTTAATGTTATTTTTGATTAAAAAGTTTATAAATAATGAATTAAAATATAAAATGTTATTATTTAAAATAAAAATAAAAATTGAGGTCTTCATGTATCTTCATTGTTTTTGAATCACGAATTCTTTTAGTAAAACAATTTATAAGTAAATTAAAAAAATTTCTTACTTTTTAAATATACATTCTTCCAAAAATCACTTACAAAATTTATTTTTTCAACAAATGGGACCCAACAAAGGCATAATCTTTTTGTTAAATTTAAAACATTAACTTTATGCAATTTAAGGGAAAAAATTAGCTTTTTAAACAAATTTCCCAATAAAAACAAAGAAAAAGATACAAAAATAAGCTCATTAGTGTTGCTGAAAAGCGAGCAATTGCTGAAAGAAATTGATGGAAGGGGAGAGACAATTGCAGAAACTCAGCAATTGAGCAATCGCTGAAAGAATTTGATTTTCGTTCAACTGAAAATGGACAGCTCTTTAAAATCGACGGCGTTAATCTCAATTTTTCTACTGTTTTTCTGCAATGTTATCCCGTCAATTGTGTTCGGTTCCTCGTCTACCGCTACCACAATGCGCACGAACAATTGGGCTGTTCTTGTCTGCACTTTCGGCTTTTGGTATTGTACTCTCTCTCAATTCACCCTTTTGTGTATAGTTTATTCAAGTTAGTTCCTTTTCGCCTTTGTTCCCTAGAAATTATTACAGCAAATTAACGTCTGACGTCTAACGATATGCACAAGAAAAGGGCATTTTATAGCAGTTTGGATACGCTAGGAGGAGTGGACTAGGATTTCATTTCAAGTATTTGATATTAATTAGACATTTTTGATATTTTGTAGAAAGTAAGTAAAGTTCTAGTTGGAAATATGGTTTCAATTTTTCCTAGAATCAAGAAGTGGGATCAGTTCCTTTTTCTTTTTCCTTTTTTTTTTTTGGATGTATTTTGAACTAATGAGTTGCTGAATGTTTAGAAAAAAAATATATAAGTTGCTATTTCAGAAAAAAAGAATTTAATAACTGGCAATTAATAATCGAAGCTGCGTGCCCGTTGAAGGTTGATGATTTGTTATGCTCACATTAGTGATGTTTTATCTTTCAGGTTTAATTATAGACATATGGCTTATACGCTATCCTTGTATAGGTAACTGGGGTTGCTTCTTTTAATCTATTCATAGCTTATTGTTGTCTTCATTTTGTATACCTGTATTTAATGTTTTTTAAAATTATATTTTCTTCAGAACGGTTAAAAGGTTAGGAATACCTGATGAGAGGATAATTCTCATGCTGGCTGATGACATGGTTTGCAATGCTCGGAACAAGTACCCTGCCCAGGTCTTCAACAATGAGAACCACAGGCTCAACCTGTATGGAGATAATGTCGAGGTGTGTATAGTCTATTATAATAACCTTACGCTTTCCTCCAGAAAACTAAACAGTTTTGTTATGCTTAATATTAGTCTCATTGAGATTGAGGGACTAAATTGTTAAAATGAGTGAACTATTCAGAGGAATTGTAAAATTTGTCGGTTCATCTTGGAACGAATTACAAAAATGTTAATATGTTCTGTTAACAGGATAAATGTTAAGATTGTAGTATTTCCCTAATACACCGTTTCTAGGGTGTCTTTGTTGATCTATACTTCTAGACACCAGCAGATCTAGCACCCTGTGAGCACTGGTGGCCGCCCATGGATCTGTCGGAATTTTTTTTCCCCCTTATATCTGGCGGCCTCCGTTGTTCACCTCTCATCTTGGATCCGCTAGTGCTTCTAGAAAATCAAAGGGAGATGGATGTCGATGTCTGTTACTGCTATCTAATTCACTAATATATTGCATTACACAAACTAATGGTTAAAACATTCTGCTTTTACGGATGGTTCTGCTGATAATTCATCATGTGAGCATAATGTTTAGGAATCAATATTTCTGCTGCTTCAGTATTTGAAGAATAAATGATATACAATGATGGCTAACACTTATGACTGAACATTTTAATTTCAAATGTGATGTACTATTTATGGCAAAAGCTGCTGCTATTGCCTTTCATCTTAACTAAGGAAATGCCTGGATCTCTCTTAATGACACCACTTGGAGAAAGAATCTAAATCACGTTAAAATTTACAATTGCTACATTTTGCTCAAATCTAAAAGTTTCTTCTACCTGGTACTCAACCTGCATATCCCCAACCCCACCCCAGCTTTCAGGTAACCTATATGTATATGGAGTCTAGATATAGCTGTGCACTTTTCTGTTTTTTTTTTTAAAGAAAATTGACTGTTTGTGCTCTAAATATTTCTCTAATTATGGTATGCTCTCAACGTTCAGGTAGATTATAGAGGTTATGAAGTGACGGTAGAAAACTTTTTGCGAGTATTAACTGGGTGCCATGAAGCAGCTGTTCCAAGGTCAAAACGTCTTCTAAGTGATGAAGGGAGTCATATACTTCTATACATGACTGGGCATGGTGGAGACGAATTTTTAAAATTTCAGGATTCAGAGGAGCTCCAAAGTCATGATTTGGCTGATGTGGTGAAACAAATGAAAGAAAAGCGCAGGTGAGAGTTCAGCTAACTTGTATTTTTCTTTTTAATTTACTTTTTACATTATTTTATTTATTGTTTGAAAATGAAATTAGGGAAATCAAATTTTCTAAGCTAAGGCTCTTGGTAAATACCATGGGCACCTTGTAATCATGTAAAGTTTCTTTTTCATTCATTTAGAACTTGAGATTCGGTTCTGAAACATTTAGGTGCCTGATTTTTAAGGATTCTAAGATTTACTTAAGCAAGATTCTTCAAAATGTATCTTAGAATTAGTCAGCCAAATCCAATTTGAACTAATCACTGTGGTATAATGACATTGTCTTCTCAATCATGTATCATTTATCAGATTTAAGGAGCTCCTGATAATGGTAGATACTTGCCAAGCTTCCACTCTTTTTTCTCAGGTGAGAAACTTCTTCCTTCTTATTGCGATGCTTGATACTGCTGTAAGTTTTTATTTGACTTTTATGCAACTTGTCTAACTGCTCTGTTTATAGTCTCTCTCCGTGTGTGCTTTTTGTGCATTAGAATGAATATTCCGTTTGAGTACTATCTGGTTCCTGTTGTAATTTATGTAGGGGAACATTGTAGGCCCATACCATCCATCACATGCCTGAAATGAAGACAAAACATTGTACCTTCTATCTTTGGCTCAACCTTTGTTTCTCTTTAGTAACTTACTACTGTGAGATTATTTGGAGAAGTGTCCAATTATTATGATGCATCTCTCCTTTGCCTTGCTATGGGTTCCCATAGTTTGATAATAAGAACCATTTGCGTGACTTCAGATTTTCTTCATCAATTTTTTATTTTTATTTATTTTTTCTTTGAGGACTTATAGCATGTTTTGACAAAGCTTAAGTTTCCAAACATATTTGGATAAGTTACTTGTTTCTCACCTTAAGTAAAAAGTTACTTATCTTATAGTAAAGTAGGGCTAAGTAAATTTTTTAAGCTTAGCCAAACACTTGGTATGTACTTCTTGATCTATTGATCAGGTGAACAAGAGAGGGAGAGGGAGAAAAGGAGGGAGTTGGCATAGTATTTCTTGCTTGGCTAGAGTACTGGGTTGATGGTGATGGTGATGATGATTATCACGATCACGATCACGATTATCATCATTCAGATCATCATCTTCCCAGTTTCTTTTCATCTTATAATATGTTCTTGTTTATCATTTTCTCTTCCATTTCAATCTTGTCACCAGTATGAAATTTTTCTTTATAGTAGTTATTGAATGTAAAAGGGTGTGTGCCTTCCCTCACAGCTCCAATCGCCTGGTGTTTTGGCTATTGGAAGTAGCATGAAAGGAGAGAATTCATATTCACATCACTTGGACTCCGATGTAAGTGCTGATTACCGCCATTCTCCTCCTGCAGTTTGATTGGATGTCGATAATTCTTGGATGCTGCAGATTGTGGTATTTTTGTTTCTCCGCCAGTTCTAAACTTTTGGATAATTACACTCCCTTCCTTGCTTCTTTGATACAGGTTGGTGTATCTGTTGTAGATCGATTCACAATTTATACCCTTGCTTTCTTTGAGAGGCTAAATATGTATGACAATGCCTCGTTGAGCAGGTAAGTAAAAAGAATTAATTTGATGTATTTTTTCATGCCATTATCGTGATATTTCTCCGATGAGTTCTTGGTTGAGTGAAATTTTTTATAACAAAGGTATCCTTGACAGCTGAGTTTCATTATGTAAGAACAAAGCTGTTTGGACAAAATTTTCAACACTTACTATTTCCATTTCTAATTATTGAAAAAGGGACCTTTTAAAATCTTGCCTTATGTTTTTTTGACGTTTATACATCCTTTTACAAAAAAAACTTTAAAATTTTAATTTACTCTATTGTTTAGCCGTTTTAAGTATTTTCTGAAAAAGTATGAAGTAATTGTGGTATAATCAGCATATCTGCATTCTAGTAGAAATAAGTTTTCAATATAAGCTCAATTCAAACCTTTTTTAAACATATTTATAATTCAACTGGATCAATGTCCCTGCCTTCTGTGTAATGATATTAGTACTTAGCAAACAGGTTATTTACTTGAGGCTGAAGGCGATTTTATGACAGAAGAAGAGAGCAGCTGCTTTTCGGGATAACTCCTCATTTTCTCTTTCTCCCTGAATATTGTATAATCAAACATAAAAAGAAAGTCTGGATCACTACTTCCACTACCAATTGATGTGGGTTGTTGTTGACCAAAAATAACTATGGGTGTTCCTGTAAAGTAACTGCTGAATCGAGCATGTTAATCTATTCCAAGTTTGCATATGATATTTCTCATCTTTTGAATCAGAATATTATTTTTTTCTCTGATGGAACCTTGCAGAATTTAATTCATCTATCTGACCAGTGGGCGATCCTTGATCTTTCAAATTCATCTCAACTTAATGGCAAAAAATCTTGGTGTCTTTAATATTCCCTTTCAACTTGTTGTCAAGAATTGTCTTCATGGGAGATGCTCATAGCCTCATGCTGGGCAAATATTATTCATATATTTTTCATTCTCTGAAATAGGGGCAAATTTATGATTTTGTTAATTATTGTTCTTCAGGCCATTAACTCTTCAACCTTTTCCTAAACTTGGAATTTTGGATCGTGATTTTTGAATTTTACTTTTGTTTTGCAGCCTTTTTAATTCCTATAACCCAAACTTGTTGATGTCAACTGCATATTATCGAACAGATCTTTATGGCCAACTGTTGGAGGAGGTATATGAAGTTAAGATCCCCGATTTGTTAAATTTATTTTTATTGAAAATTGTGTTCCCCTCACCTAGTGCATTAAATGTTGAGATTTTTCTACATAAAATTAGTTAACACGCATCAGAAAAGTTTCTCGTCTCAAATCAAGAGATGGTATGGGCAACTATGAGCGCTCACACTAACAGACATAGCAAGTGAAAAATAATAATTTATTTCGTTTAATTACACCAAATCCATGTACTTGCCATCATCACATTTTATTTCCATCTCTTTCTGCTTACATTGCTTTTATTTGCTGAAGTTACTGATGCCACCATGTAAATGGCTTTTCCCTATATGTTATGTAATACGTGGTATTCTAGCCCAAAATAAACCCTCTTGGGCAACAACACAGGGCCTGACTTTTGATATTACAAAGATTATCAAACCTCCATAACGGATCTTACGGTCTTACCTTTTTCTGATGCAGAGGATCCTCATAGAGCATACTTTTGATACTACTCAGATCTTGCTCTTACTATTCTTTATGATATCATAGTCATCAAGACTATGAAAGAACAAAGGAAAGATTTTAGAAACTCATAGGGATAGGAAACAAACTGTTTATTTCTTAGAGAGCTGGGGGCTCGAGATGCTCCACAATAGAGGAGGAAAACCCCTTATAAAGAGGATGTGATCCTTTATGCATAATAATACAACCGACACAATAGTATAATAGTATTACAAATGGACAACTGACTTATCACTACTTTATCAAAGTAGGATAAGATATCTGACATAAAAGTAATAATTATACAAAACGACAAGAGTCTTGGTAAAGCACGATAAGATAACTATAATAATTTTAGAACATGACAAACATATTTTTTTTAAAAAAAATAAGGAATCTGTTTTTTTAAAAGGTATTTATTACAAACGATAAAAAACTTTGGACGAAATTTTTCATACGAGCTGATTCATCAAGGTGTTCCAAGGTTTGCTTCCCGTTCAGGTACATATGAATTGTCTGAATCAGAGGGGAGTCCATGTTGTTTCCACCAAGACCAAGTTTTAGTATCAATTTTTTCTTCAAAAATTTTTTCTTCCAATTTTTCAAGATTATCTGGATATGTTGGATCAAAATTATACAGCTGTGTTTCATATTCATATGGATTTTGAGAGTCCTGGAAAACACTGTCATTATAGTTTATTTCCATATCCAAATAATTTAAATTTTGTTCTTCGGATTGCTTGGTCCTGGTTTATCCATGTCCATTTTTAGTTTTTCATTAAATTCATTCCAAAGATTTTCTCGAAGTTGTTGTCCTTCTGGTGTTGTTTCTGGATATCTAGATGTTTTTCCAAGACATTGGTGTGGCCTTCCTAAGAAAAGTTGGTTCCATTAGTGTAGATTAAAAGGTTGAACAACGTACTCCTTGACATAAGAGAAATGTTCATAAGAACCTGCATCTGTGAAATAACCCTGTCGTTGGAAAACTAAGATGACAAAAACATTCTTTTTTAGAAGTTCTCAAGTTTTTTAATTTTAAAGAAAAAGCTTCAAACATTTTTATTAAATGAAAAATAGGATAAAACCAATGAAGGAACTTTTTGCTTCAGCATGTGCTTCTTGAAATGGATCATTTTTGTTAAAATTTCGAAAATTAATTTCTTGAACCATTCAAGAGACTCACTGACATTAAAAGAGATTCCAATTTGGTCAAGTTCCAACAAATACCATAGAAAGCAAAACAATTCTTTTGAAAATTTTGAAACTGGTTGGTGTGGAATCATATGGAACAATGTAAAGAAAGGGATAGTTTGAATGAAATCTAAGACCACCAAGTGTTTCAATTCATGTTTGTCTGATAACAATTGACTGATATTTCAACATTAGTTCTTTGGATTTGGAGTGGAGAGTTTTTTCTCGGATAAGGTTGTTGAGTTCTGGGGGGATTGGATCATTTTGGGAAAGAAAAGAATAAGGAGGGCTCATCATGCAAATTATGAGAATTGGCTGGATATGAGAGAATTTTGGTCTAGTGAGTAAATCTGGAAGGCTGGTTTTTCCTTTTATGTGTTTGACATCAAAGTCAAAATTTGAGAACTATTCTGCACATCTGAGCAGTTGAGAATTTGGAATTTGCTTTTGTTTGAATGAGAGCATTTTGGGAAATGCTGACATGTCCATTTCAACCAGAAACTTGTTTCCGATGAGATGAAACTAAAACTTTTCAATGCCACGTTTGATCGCCAAAATTTCTGTAAAAGTGGAATGATAATGTTTTTCTGCTTCTGAGAATGATCCACTTTTGTATCCACATATGTTTCTTTTTCCATCTTTCTCTTCCAAGAGAACTGCTGCTCCAGTATAGATCTCTTGCATCGGTATGTAAAATTCTCTTTCCATCAGTAGGAATAGGAATAGACAAGCTGGTAGTCCTTGCACCTTTTGTTTAATCTTTAGAACTGCCTCTCTGTTTCTTCCGAAGATAATGGTGGTGCATTTTTCTTTTAACATGTTCTGCAATGGTCTGATAATAAGAGAGAGGTGATTAACAAAGTCTAACACGTAGTTCACAATTCCAAGGAACTGTTGAACTTCGTTTTTGGAGAGATCTGTATCTGCAAACTTTAACAATTCTTGACCAACATGTGACTGCAAAGAATATTGACCATCTTTAATATGCATTCCTAAGAAAGCAAATTCAGAAACTCCAATTACTGAGAAAGCATAACTCCAAATTGTTTTGTCAAATCAGCAAACTAGGACAACAACTGATGAAGCAAACCTTGAAATGCCTTGATGACTCAACGCGCATGAAAAATTTCATCTAAAGTTTTTTGTCGTTTGTAATATGTAACTTTTAAATAGGCAGATTCTTTGTTTTTTAAAAAAGATGTTTGTTAAAAGTATTGTAGTTATCTTATACTGCTTTACCAAAAGTAGTGATAAGACTCTTGTCGTCTTTTATAATTATTGCTTTTGTGTCCGAAATCTTATCATACTTTGATAAAGTAGTGATAAGTCAATTGTCCACTTGTAATATTGTTATACTAGTGTGTCGGTTGTATTATTGTGCATATGATCCCCTCCTCTATATAAGGGGCTTTCCTCCTCCATTGTGGACTATCTCGAGCTCAGCTCTCTATGAATAAATAGTTTGTTTCCTATCTCTACGAGTTTCTAAAATATTTCCTTCGTTCTTCCATAATCTTTACGACTGTGATAACATCATGAAGAATAGTGAGAGCAAGATCTGAGTAGTATCAAAAGTATGCTCTGCAGTTACCTCTCTGAAGATCCTCTGCATCAGAAAAAGGTACTACAAACCATAAGATCCGTTATGGAGGTTTGATAATCTTTGTAATACCAAAAGTCAGGCCATGTGTTGTTGCCCAAGAGGGTTTATTTTGGGCTAGAATACTGCGTATTACATAGGTTGTCACTCCCCCACTTTCTGTAGCTTCTCTCTTTTACTACTAAAATTTAATGCATGAAGTGTACGAGTTGGTGATTGATTAGTAGCCATTTGATAACTGAAAATTAACTTTCTAATTTGCCTCTGCTGCTCTCAGTAGGTTCCTGTGACCAACTTCTTTGGTTCGGTCATGGAAACAATCCACACTGATTCAGCTTACCGAGCCTTCTCGGGCAAATACTCTAAATCTAAAACTGAAATTCCCCTGGATCAGTCAGATGAGGCAGAACAGAGAAGACTAAAAAGTTCAGATGTTTCACAAGAATTGATCGACTCTAACATAACTGTAAGTGCTCTATATTCTTGCTATTAGATGATGTGTACTCAAAGCCCCTTTTTGTCACTTGACTACTCAGTTCTTTGCATGTGAAACTGACGAGGGAAAGAACGCATGCTACAGGATAAACATGCTACTTGTCCTGTTACACGCACATGGAATGGCATTCTTGGTAGGATTGAAATGATGAAAGAATTGGATAGCTTGGTGAACTATGGCTTGATATTGATGTTTCTAATCGCGACTGGTTCTTCTTGGTTTTCAAGCTGAAGGTAAGAAGGAACGTCTTTTAATGGACTTTCAGGAACTTTTTGCTCTAGCTTTGACTTTATTTATATTTCCTGGTGAAGTCAAGTCCATGCCGATCTTGCTTTCTCAATGTTTTCCTGATTATCTTTGGTATGGTTTTACTGTCATTGTTCCACAAATCAATGAAGAAATCCTCCCCTCGCCCCCACTCAAGTGTCTTCTTGAGACTTAAAAAAATAAGTTTTGATCTCTGCCAATATACATTGTACAATAGTAGTGCATTAATTATGTGCAAAAGATGCTGCCTGCAAAATATAAAGCCTTTTCTTCAGTCTCTTTTAAGTGGATGATACCATTTAAAATTATTCTATTAGGGCTTTTTCTATTTTGTTGCTGCAATAGATAGTCAGATATTGGCACTTGATCTGGTACACTGAAATTAATCTTCTGTAAAATTTATTTGTGTTGTGCTGTTATTTCAGGCAATCTTTTACTTCGTTCTTTGCCGGCTATAAATATTAAATCCCACAAAAGTAATTAAAGAAACTTCCTGAAGATATGATCTCTGTGCAAATCAGAGATTTTGATTTAGAGAGCTGAAATCAATCATGGAAGTGGCGCTTCATCTTGAGCTAATCAAGTTATGCTGTGTTGGAAATTGCCTGAATTGGTGGTTGCCATCTGAAATGGACCTGCTTTTTATTGTGATATTTTTCCTTGGCTTTTTTAAAAACATGGGGTTGAATATAAATACATTAACTTTCACCTTATGAATGTATTTTATACGTTTATCATTCAAGCCGTAAAAACAATCAATTAAGCTGAAGAAAGCCCACAAACGGAAGCCTAACCACAAAAACAATCAATTAATCGAAAATCCAAGCAGAAAATCTTGCCACAGATGAAAATAACAAATCAACAGCTCCTTCAATTACATTTTTCGGAAAACTGTGCATTTTGTTCTCAAAATTTGCAAATAATCAAATAGTGTCTGCTAGTAATTTCTGAATTTTAATTCAAATAGTTCATTGAGAAAATAAAGATAAAGAAGAGAGAGAAAGAAATCGGAATTTTGAAAAGAAGGATATTAATGACACGTTGAATAGAGAGAAAAACACACACACACACACACACACACACACACACACACATATATTTGAATTGCTGCAATATTTTGTTACTGAATTTGAAAATTTTTTAGTTTTTTGGGTTGGTACATATGAAAATTCATCTTTGGATTAATGATTTTGAGTTAGTATATATGAAAATTAAACTTTGGATCAATTAAATATAAGTATACAATGTTTTTGTGGAAACGTAAATATGCATATAAATTCAAACTTTGTTTTACATTAGCATATTTGTCTTGCATATGAATTAAGGTGCTAGAATTTGAATACTATCTCTAATTTGTCTTGCATATGAATTAATGTGCTAGAATTTCAAAGAGACATAAGTTATACATTGTCTCATTTGAATTCTTTTTGGATCGATTAAAGAGATGCATACAAGGTGTTCGTTAAAATATAAGTATGAATATGATTTAAACTTTGTTTTTACATTAAAATGTGACATTAATTAATATTTTGTTTGTCTTGCATACAAACTAAGGTACATACTATGCCACATTTTTTTTTTCTTTTCTAAAAGAAAGTCACTGTCATGTAAATATGATGAAGAGTTACTCCCTACTTGTTTGAGTTGAATATGGTTGCCAATTTGAAAGTCACGTGTTGTGCCACTTTTTTAATTAAAAGTTCACACAATGCTTAATATGATTGTTTCATTGTGTATAGATATCATACCGGTATCAAAACGTCGCAAATTAAATATTTTGAAGACAAACAGCTTTTGAAGGTTGCTACTTTTGAAAAAAAAAAAGGACGTGAAGAAGCCACGAGAGAAAAGAAAGTTGGAAGATTTATGAAACTCGAGTATTTTGCCTTTTTTTTATTTTGAATTGTCTTTACATTGGAGACTTCTACACGTCATTTTTGTCAGGCTAGTCCTGTAAGATAGGCTGGTCTGGTCATCGCTAAGGGTTGGCCAGGTTAAACGAACAGGGCCACATGTTCGTGACAGCTGGCCCCCTGTGATATACGATTCTATCATCTATGAAATCTTACTCCCAGATCTTATGTCGTATGCAGAAAAAACATAGGCATGCACGGCACAGCTGTATGCAAAAAGAGAAAAATCTGTTTAGGTCTTAATTGTTACCAACATTTTGTCTGCATGCAAATAATCAACACAGGTTGGCAATGGCATCCTCCAACCCCAACGTGCACGTATCGTGTATCATGTATTTGTATGTATATGCTGCCAATGGAGTCATAATTTAATAGACCAGCGGATCGCTCCATTTTTTATAAAAAAATTCACAGCTTATAATGTTCATGTCTGCTGTGTACATGGAAGGTTCGTTCAGACAAAATTGGTCCCATAGATCGTAGATGTTGCCGATTAAAACAAGTCCGTACAAGAAAGGAAACTTCGTACCATTTTCTTAGAGATCTGAGATTGAATTCATTGCAGATATTGTCTTATGTTTACATATATATTGATAATCAAGAGGTTTAGCCTACATTATCTTGTGCCCATATCAACCCTCAGCAAGAACAGAACACCAAATTGATCTACTTTTCTATTGGCATTCTATACCTTTGTTTCTTGTTAGAGAGCTCGAAAACTTAACCTAGTACTTCTTTGTCATGAATATCTCGTCAACTTATCCATAACCCTCATCGGCAAAAACTTTCCTCTCCTCGTATATATAGAATTCATTCATTCTTGATCGTGGATAAAGAAAATGTCGCGCCCTAATTTTGACGCTCTCAAAGACATGCACGACTCTGTTAATGACTTGCTTCACTCATCAATGACTAAACAAAAAATCGGTCATCATGGAGAAGAAAAATGGGTTCATGAGGTTTCAGAAGCATCCCTAAAGTTGGTGGATGCTTGTGGTGCCACCAAAGATATTCTCTTACTGGTAAAAGATCATCTCCAAGAACTTCAATCCACGTTTCGCCGAATCAGTGTCAATGAAACCACGGTTGTCGGAAACCAGTTCGCCGCCTATCATCACCACCGGAAAACGCTAAAGAAAGCCATTTTGAAGCGTTTGCAATCACTGAAAGGGATGAAAAATAAAAACATCCCTACCCGGGTCGGGGCTGCAGCAGCCGACCACTGCAGCCTTGTGGTGGTTGTAAATGTGCTTAAAGAAGTGAAAGCCACCACCATGTCCATTGTCGAGTCTCTAAATTCACTCATATCTATGCCTAAACCAAACACAAAATCCAATAAAGAGGCTTTTAAGTTTAAATTAACTCGGGTTAACAGCCTAAGTTTGTGGGAAAAATGTGACATTTCTACCATTCAAACTGCAATTAAAAGATTGGAGGCCGTGGAAATTATTATTGAAACTCTTGAAGCTGAATTAGAGTGCATGTTCAGGAGGTTGATTCGGACAAGAGCATCACTTCTTAACATACTTACCTACTAGGAATAATTTATGTTTTGCTCAGCTGGCTTTTTTTATTACAGCACAGTTTAAGATCATAATATATAGGATTAGACTTTAGGTTTAATGTCAGCCAACTGATTTTCAATCATGTTCTATTCTTTGATTTTATTTTTGTTCTCAATAAAATAGGGAAATAAAGATGGGTTATATTTAATTTTTTATTTTTTTTATTTTGTGTTGTTCCTTAATTTTTAGTGGTTCGTGCATGGATCTTGAAAGTCCTTTGCAATGGTGAACGGTGACTTTCCTTTGACTAATTTTATAAAAATATTGTCTAGTTAGAAGAGTTCGTAGAGGAAACTAGTCTAATGTAACTTATTCTAAAAGTGCTTTCGAAATAAAAAATTCTTTAAAAATTAGTTTCCAAATAAAAATTAAGGTAACTTATTCCAAAAAACTCTTCTATAGAAAGTAAAAATCATGTAAAAAAGTCCTTAGTATTTACCACATTGATCTTGAACTAGTACGATCCGATCGCCTACCCTAACAACATGATGCACGAAATTAAAGAATGCTCAAATAGTCATTATCTATATTCATATTCAAATCTCTCACCTCACGTGGGAATTTTCCAAGTTGTTAATCCTTGTTTTCATCTGTATATCCAACCCAATAGTGTATCAAAGTGAGCACTCAAGCAACTGTATCATGTTTATAAAAGCTTAGTTTGTTTCTTGGTTGTTATACACTTCATTATTTTCCGTCGTATCTAGGAGCATGCAAGCAAATGCAAAACAAGTGTCATTATTGTAATTAACGCTCGCTTAGATATAACAAAAATTGTTTGTTAATTGTCATATCCAATTCTGTCCATTCTAGCTAGCATAGCACATATGAGACATGTCCATCGCCCGTAGCGTATACCATGTTTGGGAAGAATTGAAACCTTATCACCAAATTACAAGTTTAGTTGACAAATGATTCTGATTTATTTACCCCAAAACCAATTTAGGTTTCAATAAATTTTACATTTTCAGCTACTCTAAATCATTAGCCAATTTAGCACTAAACAAATATGAATAAATGCACACTTGAGTGCATGCCAGCAGATATCTAGCTACCAGAAAATAGACCGTGGACACAGTGCCTCTGCATTTCACTATCTACTGCAACATCAGAAAGCAATCTGCCCAAGTTAGGGATGTCAAATGAGACGATACGGGGCAGGACTTGTCCCAGCACAGCCCATGCACTGGCCAGGGACAGGTCGACTGCTCGTGATTGGAAAAAGTTCCGAGTTTGATTGGTATCGAATTAAGATAACAAGCAATGCCACATATCAGCCATTCATAGAGAAAGCAGGCAAAAGCATTTAAATAAAAATATAAAACTATATATTCCAGAATTGTGCATCACATCATCTTCAGTACACTCTTTTTCACCATCAATTTATTGTACAGAAACCAAACAGATATTCTGAAATGAAATTCATACCAAAGAGCAGATCAGTGCCTTGTGCTCCTTATTATGCTTCTCTGGAAACCTGAGAGACAACAATCGTCCAATAAATAAAGAAATGTAAATCCAAAAAAAAAAAAAAAGGAATACTTTAATAGCATCACTTGAAGGCAGACATAATTTATCAAAGAGCCTTTCCATGAAGATCAAATTCATTTACTATGCCTCTGTTTGGTTTAACTAAAAGTCGGATTTTTAGTAAATTTTGATATAAATTGGTGAAATGTGTAGTTAAAAAATTGATAAAAGTTGTAGATCCCATAAAATGTGTTGTTAAAATTAATTGTTAACTTTAAATTAGATTTTTTTTATCAACTCTTTTAGCTAAATCAAATGGGGGCATAACGCTGGCAACAAATAGGTTAGAACTTTCAATCAAAAGCTATGTTATTCCAAATCTTTGGTTACCATGCGGTATCTATTCAAATGGAATTGAAGATTTTTCTCAATTCTCACAATTTGTGAATGGATACAACTCTTTAACAGAAAATACAATTCTCACAATTAGTAAATGATAACTACAATTTACTAATCCAATTATCATTTGCAGGGTTGCCTATATAAGAATGGCTTTGTATGTATCACATTCACTAGCACAAGGAACATAGGAACTATTTTAAACAGGTCAGAGGTTGACAAAATTGATGTTACTCAAAGACAAAAGTCAGAATTGGAAGAATTAACAATTTCTGTAATGATAATAATTTCATGTTTTGTTGAATTTTACAGTATTTTGAGGGCAAGCAAGATGCAGATTCACTTACTTATGGCACAATGAAACAAATATCATACCCTACATAAAAGCGTGATAATTTTTTCGCATTTTATATTTATGAACTTAAATTTAATTCAATGCACAAAAAACAAAGGAAAGTTGAATAAGTGCACACTATTAGGAATATGACAACAAATTATCTAGTTATCAGCACAATAAAAGCTTACTTAATGGTGATCGTCATGACCATCCCAAGGATGCCTCCAACCCTGAAAGCATGATAATCATGTCAAAATGTTCTATGAGTTCAAAAATCAAAGATGCAGCACACTTATTGACAAAAGAGAAGGAAAACATCACAACCCCAATCATGAAAAAGTAGGAAAACACAGTAGGCTCACCAGTACTACAGGACCATCTTGCTTGGCCCTATAAAGAATCCAAAACCTGAAAGATCAAACATGTAGATCACATAAATCAAAGAAGAGCGACACCAAAAAAATACGTATCGTGCAAGGACATATTCCTTTCCCTTTTTTGATATCAGATCTGGTCTATAAGGCTGACATATTTCCAGGCTTATTTATACTAGTTAAAATATAATACTTTCAATGGACATTTGGATATGTAGGTTTATTCAAGAAGATGCTACAGAACTTTTTACCAAGAGTATGCCACAAGAATAAACGAATCAGTCATCACAAGTATTGATTAGTAGCTGCAAGCCAGCATCTGGTTCTCTAGACCCTTTGATCAGGGCTATCAGTAGACTATTATAGCAGGAAAAGTCTAAGTGTACATAATTTCTCCAACCCTGAAAGCATGATAATCGTGTCAAAATGTTCTATGAGTTCAAAAATCAAAGATGCAGCACACTCATTGACAAAAGAGAAGGAAAACATCACAACCCCAATCATGAAAAAGTAGGAAAACACAGTATGCTCACCAGTACTACAGGACCATCTTGCTTGGCCCTATAAAGAATCCAAAACCTGAAAGATCAAACATGTAGATCACATAAATCAAAGAAGAGCGACACCAAAAAAATACATATCGTGCAACAGACGAAATGGACATATTCCTTTCCCTTTTTTGATATCAGATCTGGTCTATAAGGCTGACATATTTCCAGGCTTATTTATACTAGTTAAATATAATACTTTCAATGGACATTTGGATATGTAGGTTTATTCAAGAAGATGCTACAGAACTTTCTACCAAGAGTATGCCACAAGAATAAACGAATCAGTCATCACAAGTATTGATTAGTAGCTGCAAGCCAGCATCTGGTTCTCTAGACCCTTTGATCAGGGCTATCAGTAGACTATTATAGCAATTGCATACTCAAAGTTGACANATTATAGCAATTGCATACTCAAAGTTGACACTTGCAACACTTTAAACAGTCAAAATAATATCAATGCCTACCAGTAATTATACTCTAGTACATGTATCAAAACATTCTTTAATTGAAAACAGAATATGGTACGGCTTCAAAACAAAGCCACAACACCAAAACAAGACAAGGTGTCATGGACCGCAAATTAGCATGATGACGCTAATGTCCATGACGTCCAATAAGGAACAAGCGGAGAGCTTGGCTTGACATGATTAGTGTCCGTAATGGCAGCAACTTCGTGTGATGAATAGAGGATCTTAGCAAAGGAGTTTTGGGAAGCTGCTATACAGAGAACTTGCCTAAGGAGTTGGGAAGCTTTCCATCAAGGCAGACGATAATCGAAGTCTATTTGGGTAGAAAATGCAGGGGCGAAGGCGATAGTGTCATGCAGTGGCATTATCATGATTTCAGAATATTATGAGGACAATATCGTAAGGATCAAATATCATTTGAAGCTGAAACTTTGTGGACTTGACATGGAAGATGTTGGTTTCAGTACAAAGTCAAACAAAACATCATTTGAAGGTCGGGAACATCAATCATGAAAGTTATGATTCATCGGCGAAAAGACACCTATTGATGTTACTTGGATTTTTCTTGCTAAGTCTATTATAAAAAGGGCATGCTTGATGAGCAATCAACAAGCCTTCCCCGTGCTTTCGAACAATCCGTGGGCTAACCTTATGTACAAAATGCTCAATCCTTAGGAACTGTAAGGGTAACTAAGGGCCAACTTTAGGCACCTCTAGGGAGGGTTAAAGTACTTTTGGGGTCGAGAACTCATCGAGTAGCGTTAGGCTTTCGTTGGGCACCTGGAGGGGGCCTGAGGTTGGTGATAGATCATTGTTGAATACGATAACCTCTAGACAGGATAAGCAATCAAGGTAGTCACTCTAAAGGCCTCACATGAATATACGATGGGTTCTGGCCTTGCTGTAATGGTTTGTAGGCTATAAATGCAGTCATGGGACCGCAACATAGTTGGGTGAATATGGCAAGATGTCGATATTGTGGGAACGAGTAAGCTATGAAGGCACTACTAATTAACCATGGATTAACTGATCGCCCTACTTAGGGTAGGCACTAACGAGGGGCATCGTTACAAGCATTAAGCTAAGATGTGCGTAGAAAGTGACAACGCACAAGGATCGCATCGTGGTGTATATGAATGCTCTCAATGCTTCAAACGGAGCTAGGAAAGCTCCTTTTCCAACGAGTATGCTCCGAGGGGACCGTATGTTGTGCATGAGCATGCACACAACCTCTAAGATGTACATTGCAAATAGGTGAGTGTCTTGGCACCAAGTGCAACGTAGGGATGTGTTTGGGTGATTACACCCTATTATCCTTTTGGACTTAATAGGAACTAGATCAAGTTTAGACTCGTAATAAAATTCAGCAGAAGGTAGTCGAAAGGAGTGAGACTACTGCTATACGGGTGTAAAAAATAATCCGACTCTGTGACTTAGAGAGTGGACCCCGTATAACTAGGGCTTACCGTAAATAATTAAAACACAAACCAACACGAACATTTAGGTATTGAAAATGATAATGTCCTTCAAAATCAGAACCGATTGATCTTTCAACAATTTTTTGAACATCTATCAGAGTAACTCCAACTGTAATTATGTACAATCATCGAAGTCGTCGAAGTTTTTCATACAGTCACCATCAATTTGGTTCTTCTAGGATTCAGAAAAGAGGCTGAAGGTGGCTCGCCTTCCAAAAACATAATATACGTACGATTCACATGCTTCTTTCATTAAGAAATTGCCTCCAAACAATAATGACTACACTAGGCCAGGTGAAAATATCACAAATGTTCAACCATCTAAATAATAGGGCTACAAAGATCTGTCCACCTATCATCTTCCACAACATTCAAGTCATGTAATATGGATATCCCCCCTTTCCCCAGTTACTTATTGCACTCTATCAAATAAATTTGGCCTAGCCACTACTACTAGTATAATTGTAATCGAAATGCCTCTAACTGAAACAATGTCTCAAAAGACTGCTTCAAAATTTTAAAACGCAACATTCTAGGGGGAGAAGTGTGTAATGAATTAGGTAAAAGTCTTGAGATTTCGAATGGACCAGATATTCACAAATTAACCTTTGTATTAATAACAGCTTTAATATTCAGCATATCCAAATCAGAATAATACACAACATACAATTTATGTTATCCAACTACAAATTCTAAGAAAACTAACAACAGTCTATCTGAAATCCCAATATCATCCGCATATAATCTGTAGACCAGTAAATTAAAATCCGGTAATATTCCACTACCAACGACAAGTTGCTCGAGTAAATTCATGAATCAAATAGGATTACATGCTAACGTGGAAAAGTAAAGCGGCTAAAGTCAGTAATTATTCACAAAATGAGGATAACCATCCCAATCATGAATTAAGCACGAAAAAACGACATTTTAATCCAACCAATTTTAAGCTTCGAAAAGCAAATGACCCATAAACATAAAAAAGGGAAAAATAAAATTAAACTCAGTTTCAGCCACTATGCACATAGATCTAAGGTGATAAAGAGAAATAATTAGAAATTGAAGCCTGGCTGCGTGTAAATTAGTAAATGTATATGTATATGCATTAAAGTACCACATGACGGCACACAGGCCCTTGCCGGTGACAGTATGCCAGCGTTTGGGTTGGTGCAAGGTTACGCCTTTGTAAGTAACGCCATGTCCATGTCCTCCTCCCATTTCTACTTGTTGTGAGTGATTCTACCTCAGAAATGCAGAAGATTGGGAAAAATGAAAATGGGAAATTGGATATAATATCATATTTTACCCTGAAGAATGATTATTTCCAATTCCTACCACAGTTTTTGCATATAGTTTGAATGCACCCTATAACTAATACATATTTGTTAAATATTGGGACTTTAGTTTGTTCGTAAGAGACAGCAAGCAATATTTCTTAAAAAAAATTTAAGGTCACATTATTATTAGGAGTCACTATTTTTATTCATTATTTAAATATTTGTTCAACCTTTAGAAATTTGAATTTTTTTTAAAAAGTATTATATTCTTACACATTACATTCAAATAGTATCTTTGTCAAATTCATTCATTTAAATATTGTATATCCACGCTACGTTTATATTTCTATTCCACTTTAAATCAGTAAATCTATCCCTAATAATATGAAGACGTTATGAATGATTGAAATTTTCGCCTGAAAGATTTCTATAGGGTTCTTGGTATGATTATAATCAAATCTTGTAAATCCTCTGACAAATTATTGGAAATACCACAATGCAAGAAGTCTGATTGCAATAGAGATATTTGGTCTAGTCGATGGTCTCGTCACGAGAGAAATGATAGTTGTTTGATTAGCAATGATGAGAGTTATAAATGCCAATTTTTCATACCAGGGTTGGCAGTGTGATGGTCCTTTGGATGTACTAGGAAGTAATGTGTGGATACATTCAATCCATTGTTCATTCTAGATGTTTTCAAGTGAAGCAGCTTAGAATTGTTTGAGCAATCTCTGAATTTTCTGGTGAGTCGTATAATTGTGACATTATTCGTCACATCTTGTGCTTCATTTTAGACGTCCATTATATTGAGGCTGTCCCTAGAAAATTTGATATGAACATTACCAATACAAAAAGTTCCTCCCAAATGGTCCGTTTCACAAGTATTTTCAATGGTAATCCAAACGTTTAGGCAACTATCAGGGCTTGAATTCGTTAATAAAAGTGGAAGACAAACTAATGACACACACCCCATATGTAAAGAAGACGTTTTATGAATATTTGGCTTAAAGTCTAAAAAAATATAAAGATTCAAAAGCATTTAATGAGGATAAATATTAGTATATGAATTTAGATGATAGATTTTATTTACTTTATTCTTGTCTATTCGAGTAAATTTACATGATGTTAAAAATAATATAGATTTAAAAAAAAAAAATGAATATATCCCCTCTATTTGAAAAAAATCTACCCGTTTTTCAGTGTTCATTTCTATCCGATTGTTTTCACATTTTACTTGTTTTAAACTGATTTACCATGAAATCGTAGGTGGATTGCACTGTTCATATGCCCAGTTTATTCTCTCTATATACTTTCAACGTATATACACAATGTATCTATCTAACTTATGTACTTACCGTTTTCTCGTCATTTTCATTTTTTCTCTATTCTCGAAGAAAGAAACCCTAGAAATCGTCTTCTCGTGCTCTTCCTTTTATTTGATGGATCTGCATATTAAAGCTATCATAGAGGTAAATTTGTTCTTTTTTTCATTTGATTTCTCTATTTCATTCTATTTTTTTGCATTTTAGTTGTTTAAGCGACCTGTTGTTCGCAATTTGTATTTTTTGTTCCTCTTCTGTCTCCTGTTGATTTTTGTTGATTTTCTTCAGGTTTCATGTTGTGAAGTTTACGGGTGTGGTTAAAAGGTAAGCTTTTCTTCGTTTTTTTTTAACATGAACTCTATAAATTTGAATTTCTTTCATAATTTTTACTTAGATTTTCTATGGAAATTGTTGTCTAATACATGTTCTAAAGTTTTTGTACTTTTTCACTTCTCTTGGAACACAAATCGTAGCACTATATTTCGTTAAATTTTCAAGTTGGAAATTTTGGAAGTCATGCATTAATAAAATTTTATTAGAGAAAATTCCTAGTCAAGTTTATACATGTTATAGCTTTGATGAAACAATTGACAATCGCAACAAAGCTTATGTGGATTGAGAGTACTCCACCATGAATGTTACCTATCCTGGCTTACTTGAGAGAACAAACTTTGCCGAAGGATGAAACTGAAGCATGAAGGCTTCGAAGGAGAGCTGTTCACTTCGTCCTACATGACGATATCCTGTATAAGCGCGGCTTCTCTTCTCCCCTCCTCATATACGCAGAGGGAGAAGAAGCGAGTTTTATCCTTAGAAAAGTGCATGAAGGTGTTTGTGGAAACCACTCCGGTGGATCGGCCTTGACTCACAAAATACTCAGGCAAGGGTATTACTGGCTGACCTTGAAAAGGAATGCAATTGATTTCGTAATCAAATGTGACAAGTACCAACGCTTCTCCAATGTATAGAGGCAACCATCTCAAGAACTCACTGTTGTATCCAGTCCCTGGCCGTTCGCCAAATGGGGTGTGGATTTCATTGGCCCCCTGCCCAAAGGGAGAGCAAGCGCTCGCTTTGCCATCGTTGCTATTGACTACTTCACCAAATGGGTAGAAGTAGAGCCTCTGTCCAAGATTACTGAAGCAAACACTTCCAAATTCCTCTGGAAGAACATCATATTCCGGTTCGACATACCTCATTCCTTGGTCTCAGATAATGGCAAACAGTTCGACAACAAGAAGATCTGGGACTTATGCGATGAAATCGAAATCAGGAATCATTTCTCTTCACCTCATCATCCCCAGGCGAATGGTGAGGTAGAGGCGGTCAACAAGACCATAAAGTTCACTTTGAAAAGGAAGCTGGACGCCTCCAAAGTGCCTGGGTAGACGAGCTCCCGCAGGTCATCTGTGCCATTAGAACTACTTGCAAAATAGCTACTAGGAAAACTTCATTTTCCATGGCTTATAGAGCTGAGGCCATGAACCCTGTAGAGGTTGGTGTTCCTTCTCCTCGTCGTATCCACTTCAATGAAGTGGTAAATGATAAGCCAAGGAGACTCGAACTAGATCTCCACGAAGAAAGAAGGGATGATTCTCAAGCCAATCTCGCCTCCTACCAGCGTAAGATGATGCGCTACTATAATGCCAAAGTGAAGAAAATGGTCTTCCGCATCGAAGACCTAGTCCTTCGCAAGGTATTCCCATCAATTAAGGACCTTGACACAGGAACCTTCAGCCCTAACTGGGAAGGTCCATACCGAATTGTTCAAGAGGTCTGACCTGGCACATACAAAATAGAGGACCTAGAAAAAAAAGGTGATGCCTCACCCTTGAAACATCGAGCACTTAAGAAAGTACTACCAGTTGGAAGCTTGTAACTTTGTAAATATTGCAATCAAATGAATGAATTTTTCGTTTCACCTTGCTCGTGCATCGAACTATTAAAACAACATTGCAAAGTTGCAAGCTCCTCCAAAGGGGTCACCTTTAAGGGCATTTGCGTAGTCAGAGGAGTGCGGGTGCTATCTTTGATGAAACAGAAAGTGCACATATCAAAGCAACCTTACCGAGTAGCAAGCTCCTCCAAATTGGTCACCTCCAAGGGCATCTGCGTAGTCAGAGACGGTATGGGTGCCATTTTTGATGAAACAGAAAGTGCACATATCAAAGCAACCTTGCTGAGGTGCAAGCTCCTCCAAAGGGGTTCTCCAAAGGGGTCACCTCCAAGGATATCTGCGTAGTCAGAGACGGTGCGGGTGCCATCTCCGATGAGACAAAATATCTTCACATCTCTTCCTCCTCCATCACAGGCCAGCGTCCAGTGGGGCCCCCGAATTCCTCTTCCAGGAACTCAACATTCAGCTCGGGATACCTTTTACGGAGGCGAGACATCATCTCTTTGGCGGCCCAGGAAGCCCAGTAGTTGGCGAAGTTGTCATACTTTGGTGTATTCTCAAAGTTTTCTTTGTAGTTTTGAACCGCCACCTCACCTACCGCCTTCATCTCAGCCTTCAAAGAATCAATCTCTTCAGCCTGGGCCTCGGAGAGTTTCTTCAACTCAGCCTTCTCCTTGTTAGCCCCCCTCCAGAGCCTCGGAGGTGAGCCTTTGATGCTCGTTGGACTGGTCGATCCTCGAGGTCAGAGCTGCCACTTGTGAAGCTGACTCGTGCAGTTTATTCGTCAACTAATTAACTTGTATCTCAGTTGAGTCGAGCTTCACCTCTACCTCAGTCCGCTTTTCTTCCGCCAGTTCAACCTCTTTTTTTAGCTTTTTCCACCTCAGCCTTCCAACTTAACGAGGCCTCCAACCTCTTCTCTAGGTCATAATTCTTTTTTTGGAGGCCTTTAACCAAGTCCTCTGCCGCTGCCCCAAGACTTAGCGCCCTAGCCACATAGGCGTTGTTGGTAGCTAAGAGGCCCTCAATCTCACATGAGGCAGCATCGTCAGCCCAGTCCTCAGTCCAATACTTGCTATGGACCCTTGCAGCAAAGGCGGTCTCCAGAGGGAACATCTCCAGCACGGCCTCAGGGAGATCTTCGTCCTTGCTCCCCAAGAAGTCGGTAAATTTGCCCCGAGCTGGGGTGCTGGCAGACCTCTTTTTTCTCTTCCTGGTCAGCCCCTCCACGAAATATGCAGTGATTGATACGATGGCTTGAGGGATCAACAGAGCCGCCACGGTGACCCCGACATTAGCTGGACTGGGAGAAGAGATCACTATGGTCGGAATTGAAGCGGAAGCCCCAGATGGGCCAACCCTCTTTCTTTTCACGAGGGAGGCTCCTTCCTCCGTCTCGTCCTCCTCAGCAGGCTGCTAGCCAGCCCTGCTGAGGATAAGCAGATGCTCCGACTGCTTATTATAAGCAATCGAGCTGGTTTTCAATAGTTTGGCCTCTGCTATACTCCGGCGGATGGTGGTAAGATCAGGCCTCAGTGGTTTTTTCTTCTCAAAGTCAGCTACAAGAGGATAACTATCTTTAGAAAGAGAAAAGAAACAGTAAAAGAAGAATCGAAGCGATGTAATTACCCTGGTTAGTCATCAGCCCGTGCAGAACAAAGTGATGGTTCTGATCTATAAGCTCCTTGTAACTCCTCTCCGGCAGAGGCGTTTGGTACAGCTGGCGAATGATATCCTACTCCTCATCGGTTATCTCGCACCTCAGAAGCGAGCCTGCAAAGAACAAATATATTAAAACCATAAGCAGTTAGTTAAGTAAAATCAGACCGGTAAGCTACTTACTACAAGTAGAGTATGTGGTAGGAACGGTCAGAGGAGCCATGGGATCATCTTCCATGGTATCCCATCGGCCAGATACCTAGAACCACAAGTTCTTCCAGTCCTTGATTGAGGAAGGTGACCCGACCACAAATGGCTAGTGGGACCTCAAGGGAGCTAGGTAGTACCAACATTTGTTCGCTTCATCCCCCCTCTCCGACTGTGAGTTTTAGGAAGAATGGGGAGTGGAACACGCTGAAAGGCATGTCTACTCCGATGATGACCCATCTCTACAACATCCATGTCCCTACCATCTGGGACCAGGAATTGGGATTGAGCTGTGTTGGGGCCAACCCGTAAGACCTAAGCACTAGTATGAAGAAAGGGTGGAAATGAAGCCTCAACCCGGCCCGGAACAAGTGATCGCTCACTGTTACACACCCTGGCCTAGGATAGCAGGCCCTTTAGTGCGGCTCGGGTTGGATGAGTTGAATGTTATGGAGAACTCTAAAAACATTCCTACAACTTTCTACTTGCTCCGGGGTGACTTTTGATGGGTATTTTGATGCCCCCCATTGGATAGATGTATATACTGGAGAGGCTGGGCATTTTCAGATATTATCCTATGCCCTAATGACCCTACTCAACTCATCTGGAAATATCAGTATGGGCTCAGTGTGGAACTCTCCTCGCCTCGCCCTTCCTCACTCCTCACCATAGAAGTTTCGCTTTCCATCTTAATGTGTGTTGAAGATAAAAAAGGAAAGTGGAAAAGATGAGGAAACTAAAAAAATGTGATTATTACCTAGTTCAACAAAGCAAATCTACCCCTCGTCGGAGTTTGCAACGATCGCCGAAGTTCTGGATACTCGTCGGAGAAGGAGACACAAAGAACAGTGAGCAAGAATCTTTTTAGAGTTGGGGATTTTCGTGAAAGTAAAAAGGTTCAAAATGAAAGGAATGGGCCTTATATAGGCGTTCCAAGACTCGTCTCCAGCCATTGGATCGGTTCTTTTTGCACTAGGTCGTCCAAAGCTGAGACCCTAGAATCACCATGATCAACGGTCCTGATGAAGCAGTGAGTCTCACAAACAACCTGAACACATCGTCTTGAGGAATGGGAGTCGTCGCCATCATTAACATTTATGGAAAAGGAGGCGTGCCTTGGAAGCAAGCAGAGATGTCCCATTGATGTGTCTTGGGAAGATGAGAATGCTTTCAAATCAGTAGCACAAAGTCTAAGGCTCGCTTCAGATCCGTCACCTCTCCACTTTAAAGCTTCGCATTGCAACAACTCTCCGCGGAGTTGCCAACCGTTATCACTTAGGCCAGAGCAGAATCTAATGTTGTAACAACTCCCTCTAGAGTTGCCAACTCCCGTCGCTTCAACCGCACCAACTTCGCATTGCAACAACTCTCCACAGAGTTGCCAACTGTTATCACTTCGGCCAGTGCAGAATCTAATGTGGCAACAACTCCCTCTAGAGTTGCCAACTCCCGTCGCTTCAGCCACACCAACTTCGCGTTGCAACAACTCTCCACAGAGTTTCCAACCGTTATCACTTCGGCTAGAGCAGAATCTAATGTTGTAACAACTCCCTCTAAAGTTGGCAATTTCCGTTGCTTCGACAGCAACAACTTCGCGTTGCAACAACTCTCCACAGAGTTGCCAACCGTTATCACTTCGGCCATAGCAGAATCTGAAGTTGCAACAACTCCCTCTAAAGTTGCCAACTCCCGTCGCTTCGGCCGCACCAACTTCGCGTTGCAACAACTCTCCCCAAAGAGTTGCCAACCATAATCACTTCGGCCACATCACAGTTCACTTCGTGTCAACATTCGACGAAATCATTGGCATTTGCCGCTCAACTGCCCGCCTCCAACGCTCGTCCCCATGCATCCCAACTCAACAATTAAAACAAAGCCCTTGTACTATATAAATATCCATACATGGACTTGCGGGAGTATTATTAAGGGCCTGCGTCAGACCCGACACCTCACCCGCCATGTGTCAGTAAAGGTGGTCCACACCACTCTACGCGTCAGCCGAGGTGAATGTGCACGGGACGAGCTGATTGCATATGCCGAAGTGTGACAAAATCCAAACGGTCAATTCAGTTGCCTTTATCAGAGACATTCAATGCCAGCCAACCTATGGAGGGACAGATTGACACCTAGGATGGGACGGGTCCTGAGGATCTGATAACACATGTCTCCTCATCCAATGGCTCTCCTTGTCCCATCCTTAGTATAAATATCCCCTCCATGTGCTAGAAGAAGGATTTGGAATCAATTTTTCTCCTACAGTATTGCAAACTTGATATATCATCATCTCCCTTAAATATTGACACTTACACACTTTATCAACCGCTTCCCGATAGGTATCCTACCGCTGATGAACCTTTTCCGGTTGAACTTTGAACTGACTTGACCGTCGGAGTGCTCGCGGCCGTTCCTAACCCTTTCGGGAAAGGTCACGAGTTACTAACGGCAAGTTGCATGTGTAGGGAAGCGCTGACATGAAGACTTATTCTGTTGGCTACGTGTCGGAGCCATTTTTCGAGGTCAACAACAAATATGCATCTTGAGGGAGTTTTATTTGCACTTTTAATTATAGTTCCAGTGTACATTTCCTATTTTTTAAACCTATTTCTTATAAAGAGTCCATTCTTGTTGCTTTCTTCCATACAATTTCATTTGGCTGGTCCTATGCTCATCCAGGAACAATTAAGCTTTTCTTTTTGTTCTTTGACAGCTGACGCACTTATTTCAATTGATTTGGCCAAGTTAGGATACATTTAAGTGAATATAAATAATCATCTGGCATCTTCGATGAATAGTTTCACCATATAACTTGACATGTTTTTATCTATAATACTTCATAAATGCAGATGATAGCTGGTGTCAAACAGAATGAAATTCGAAGGTATTCATGTTGTACAAATTTT
>CAIGRN010204805.1:0-10908 GCA_903798345.1 Fraxinus anomala | reverse complement strand
CGAATGATTTGACTTGAATGCTTAACTTTCACTTTGTTCTTCATTTCGAGTCCGATTTATAATGTGTTGATTTTGCCAATGCTTGATTGATTTCAACGTTGAACTATCATCACTCAAAATCAATTGTTAGAAATAATATTGGCTTGTTTGTTATAATCAAAACTTTAAAGTTATATTCAATCATAGGTCAATACTATATATTTAGAATTTCAGCATATTTTAATTGAAAACCGTCCCTTTATGAATTATTAATCATATACAACTGAAAACAAGTGGATCGGAGTTCCGTGAAATTTATTATAGCATTTTTAGCCCCTGTTTGACACCCATTTTGGGTATAAAAAAAATTTTGGAATAGTGATTGATAGAAGATTGTGTGGTTAAAAAGTAAGGAGAATTTTTGGGTTTATGTGTAATATTATTTTATTGATAGAATGTGTGGTTGAAATGAAGAATGAGAAATAGAATGAGAAATAAAATGGGTTTCAAACAGGGGCTTAATAANTTTGACACCCATTTTGGGTATAAAAAAAATTTTGGAATAGTGATTGATAGAAGATTGTGTGGTTAAAAAGTAAGGAATTTTTGGGTTTATGTGTAATATTATTTTATTGATATAATGTATGGTTGAAATGAAAAATGAGAAATAGAATGAGAAATAAAATGGGTTTCAAACGGGGCTTTAGTAAACTACAACAATTAGATTCGGGAAACACAGACTAACCTGTTTGAAAAATATTTTCGTACTTCAAAGGTTGTCATCGAGAACCCAAATTTTTTTACGTTGTACTTATATGAGTTATATACTCTCTACTAAATTTTCATAAATGTTCGTCAAGATTTGTCAGGTCAAATAATTTTTAAAAACTTACCGTGCAACCGGAGAAAACTGTTTCAGCTTGTTTTTTTAAAAACTCATTCCGAATCATTTTGTTTCGTATTTTTCTAAATATATGTTAAAGAAATGTTAAGATTGTACAGTTTTTATTAAATAATTTCCAATTCAAAAAAGTTTCTTAATCTTGTATTTTTGAATATTAACATTAAAGAACTCATTTGGTAATGCGTTGAGTTATAAAAATTTGGGCGTCACAAAACTATTATGTTAAACTTTCCATAATTCTGTATGCTTCCAAAAGAATAGCTTAAAGTATATTTGAAAAGTGTTTATAAATGATTTAAATAATTATATAGATAGAAAAGAGTGATGGATAAGTGTATAATATACGATCCTTCGAAATATATGAATAAAAAATGAATTGAATAGTTATAAATAATTTAAAAAATGAACCAAATATATAATGTGATTTACAGCATTTTAATTTTTTTTTTCTATTTTCAAATTTCTGAGTAAAAATGTATTTGTGAAAATTTTGGAAGAGAGTGAATGTAAAAAAAATTAGAGTTAGATTATTATAAAATAGAAATAAAAGAAAATAAGAAAAGAATTCGCTATACATCAACTAGACCAGTGGTCGAGTAATCGAGAACATAAATTGTGACTGTGGTCTATAAATATAATTTCAATAAGTGTGTTGATGGTAAAAATCGAAACAACAAATCCTTTCATCTAACTATGATTTTGACCTCTTTACCTCTTTGGTTTCAATGCTCAAATATGAGAAAGATGAGAAATAGCTATTTTAGAGGGAAATATTTGAATTGCGTGATTTTCTCTTTGAAAGAAGGGATATTTATAGATTTTCCTCAAAACTTTAAGCTAGTTCGGCCATTTTAGAAAAATAACAGATGATGGCTCCTTATTATTTAGCTTATAACTGATTTTGTTAAAAATAATATGATTTCTTCATTTACCCACATGTATCCAGCCTTGATGAGGGGAAGGTTTCGCAAGACCTTCATGTTTTTATATCCCTCGCATATCGTTTCATGCTTCGCGAGTGGTGGGAGGGATTTGTCCTAGTCTGCTTTCTATTTTGAACACCCACAAAGTGAAATATAACTATTCCATCATGAATATATAAGAAACCATTTTGGTTAGAAAAAAAGGTTAGAAGTAGATATTAACCAAAAAAAAAAAAAGGACTTTCTAAAAAAAATCCCCAGACTATACTCAAAGGTTGCATTCTTCTCATACCTTGTTTGATATACTAGATAATACTATATAGGAATAATATTTAGAGTGTGTTTGAACCACATTATTTTGGAAGAATATATTCTGAAATAGTAGATTGATGGAGACTGTGTGGTTAAAAAAGATGGAAAAGTTATTGATGTGATGAAAAATATTATTTTATTAAAGAATGTATGGTTGAAAATGAATAAAACAATGAGAATAAAAATTTTAATGTCTACCAAAAATGGCTTTATTCTATACCAATATTTTAAAATCTGATCCGATTATCAACCCGAAAAAAGAAAAAGGATCAAAAGTCAAAATGTCAAATCGAGGTTGAGTAGGGGTCCACCTGGTGATTTTTTAAAAAAATTAAAAAAATAAAAAGCAAGTTTTTTGAAATCACAAAAACTACATCAACCACTCAAAACTTACAATTAAAAAAATAATAAGAAAATACAATCAACAAAATAACGTGCTGGTCAATCCAATTACGTAATTTAAAATAATTTAGTAATTTTAAGCAAAAATAATTTCAACATGAAAACTTAAATATTTAAAACTTTAAAGTTTCACATTATCTGTTGACCTCGATTTTAGCTCGGATGACATAGCCAATAGATCTAGACTCCATTCACATCCACGTAACATTTATCTTGCACACTTGAACAAACCATTAGGAACATGTGGCCTTCTTCAAATGTAGGGGAGGCAGTGGCGTTCACTCCGACGTCAGTCAACTTGTATAAATGTATTTTTGTGTGAAATGTTCTAAATAAGTGAGCCATAAATGTGTTCATATATCCATGGTTAGGGTAGAATCGATATAGAATAAAATATGATGTGTGTGTGTGAGAGAGAGATAGAGAGAGCAATCTTACAGTTGAGAGTGTAAAATTACATTACATTTAATTGACATTAAGTATGAGTTTTTATAGTAGGAGATGCTGAATGATTATTATTGGATGAAGAGACACGAGATCTCATCGTCAAGGTCGAGATGCCTTGTCATAATCTAATCATTATGTCCAAAAGTTATAGCTTGTACTAATGCACTATCTACTATATATCACATATTGGACTCTTGAACCAATTATTTAGCAATTCAACATGCCACATTAATGGTGCCGTTATGAGGTTGAGGCCCCATAGACATCAAATTTGAAAAAGGAAACTTGTATGACCTGCACATTTTTCATTTTCTTTTTTGAAATATTTGTGGGGTGAAGTGTTTAATTCTTTGCTACAACACAATCAAGTTGTTCAGATTTTGAAATATATGACAAACATTAGATGTTACAAAATCTGTTAACAATGTTAATTACATGGTGGAATGAACTCTTTAGATCATTTAAACCAAGATTACTAGTGTACGGGTTCTAACAGTGACGGAGGTAGATATTCTTCATTTTATGATCAAAAAGTAAGTAATAAATTTTTTTCAAGCAACATAGCCTTAATAAAAATATTTGAATACGTTATTACCAACATCAAAAACTTTGTATTTGTTAAATGTTGGGCTGCCTTACCGTTTGGCCATCTTATTCTCGAGGTCCATCTTATTAAAACGTGTTTTTGTGTTACAAGCTTTTACCTCTGCTAAGTGGGTTGTGATCTACGGTCCACGTGGCTTATTCTTGACCCGGATTTTGACTGTTGATATGAATATATACATATACTTGGCCCATTTTCGTCTTTTGTATGGTTGAATAGTTCTCTCTCTTTGTGTGGGTTAGGGTTTCTTTGAAAATCTGTAACTGTGATCTTTTTCAACTTTTTTAATCAGCTGCTTTGCTATCGTTCTGGGACCAACAAGTCGTATCAGGACGTTTTTTTCAAAGGATTTGGCTAAGGACGGGTTTATTTGAAAACCCTAGTTTTATAATTTTGTTTACAATTGCAGATCTGGAATTTTCTTGAAGTTTTGTGTAAGAAATTGGTTTTTAGAAATCTTTTGTTTGTTGATCTAACATCGATTCAACCTTTGGTTGGATCTCTTAGTGACAATTTGGTATTTTCTGGGTTAGATATGCAAGATCTCTTGAGATCGTATATTGTATTTGAGATTAAAATATGATGTTTCTTCAAAATCTTTTAACTCACTTTTGGCTCGTTTAGATCTATTGTTTATACTGAGTTATGGCGATTCAGGTCTGACTCATTACTGAGTCATGGTGGTTCTTATAACTCGTACTGAGTTTTGACGAGTTGAGTTGACTCACTCCGATTTTTGCTGAGTTCCTAACTCACTCCTGATTGTTACTGAGTCATTGTGACTCGTTGGGTTTCTGTACTTAAATTGAGGTTCTTGGTTCAACTTTGGTATTTTCTGATTTTTCCATTCGTTTTGAAATTTTGAGATTTTAAACTCTAGTATTTTCTAAACTCTCCCTTTACCTATTAACTATTTTGTTAATTTTGAAATTGGTTATTAAGGTAAGGAATTTGTCATTACTTTTCTTTGTCCAATATCTCCTACGAGGATCTGGGATCTGATTGAGTACTGGAATCAAAGGTTACCACTCCTTAAACCTTTTCAAATGGACAATTATACTTGTTAGCTGCCATACTTGTGATTGTGTGAGTTGCATGATAAGTAGCCACAAGTCTTGACACCTGCTTTATTATGAAATTCACACATTTTGTAATTCTATTGAGCTGCTAGAATTAATAATACAATGCGTGTTGTATAATTCTAATTTTTGTGATTATATTTGTCAATATGTTCACTACATAAAAAATTGTAGTTGAGAAATGGAATGGTACTGGAGATTTTAGTTTCTGGCGCTAGAAAATAAGAACCATGTTATTACAACAGAGATGTGCTGCTGCCCTTGATGGGTCTTGGGCTACTACGATTAGTATCTATAGGAGACGAGAACTAGATAAAATTGCCCGATGTTCATCTTTCTTCACCTGTCTAATAAAGTAATTAAGAAATTTGGTGAAACCACTACTGCTTAGACCTTATGGGCTAAGTTAAGAACTCTATACCTAACTAAAACTAAGCCACATAAGTGCTAACTTCTAAGGCAGTTCTATAACTTTAGGTTTGACTCTTTCCATAGCCTAGAAGAAAACATTGACAAATACACAAAATTAATTTAAAATTTAGGTAACTGTGATGAGAAACTTCATGATGACCAACATGTTGTTGGCCTATTGAATCCACTAAGTGATAAATACAAGGACATCATAAATGCTTTAGAATATGGGAGAGAAGATCTTATTGTTGATATTATAATTTTTTGCTTTATGGAATAAAGAACTTGAACTAAAAATTGAGTTCAAATATTCTAAAATCGGTGAAGGATTACATATAAAAGATAAACTAAACCAATGTAAGAAGAATAATTTGTGTAATTTTAATTTTTCCAATAAAGGAAAACCTCCATAACACTTTATAAATGATTGCTTCAACAAAATTTCTGACATAAAAGAAAGAAACGATTTAGATGGCTCTACAGCTATTGCCTGGAAGAATGATTCTGATATTCAGGGTGTTGTCCTTGTTAGTACAACCGAAAGAGATCCAAAGGAATGTGTCCTTGATTCTAGCTACACTTTCCAAATGTGTCCCATTAAAGATGATTTTCTAAATTTGTTGATCTCAATGGACAAATTCAGATGGAAAATGACATGAGTTGTCCGATTAAGGGAATTGAGAAATTGAAACTGTTGTTAAATAACAACAATATACTTGAGTTAAATATTACCAGATATGTGCCTGAACTTAAAATAAATCTAAATTCTTTGGGAGAATTAGATGAAAAATACCATATATTGATTCACAAAGGCCTCATAAAACTGAACTATAATAACAAAGACGTTATCTCCTCTCCTATGGTAAATGGAATTTACACTATCTATGCTAAACCTATAGTAGGTCACGGCTCTGCAGGTGTGAATTCCACCTCTCATAAGTCTTTAATCTGGCACAAAAGACTTGACCATATTTCTGAAAAGGGATGGATTGTCTTAAATAAAATTGGATGTTTTGAAAATGACAATATTGAAATGTTAGATTTTTGTGAAGACTATATAATAGGAAAATAGAAAAGATTACCTTTTAAAATTGAAATTCATAAATCCACTTCTATTTTGGACTATTTACATTAGCTTCTGTAAATACTTTAAGTGGATGTAAGTTCTATCTACTAATAGTAGATGATTTTTCAAGGAAAATATAGACTTTTTTAAAGACGAAAATTTGACACTTTTCAAATTTTCAAACAATGAAAATTGATGATTAAAAATCAAACTAATAAAAAAATCAAAGCACTTAGAACTGATAATGGACTTGAATTTTGTAATTTTAAACTTGATTGCTTTTGTAAAGAGTGAAATTCTAAAGCATAGAACTATAACATACATCACTCAGTAAAATGGTGTTGTTGAGAGGATGAACGAGACTTTATTGGAAAAAGTCTGATGTATGCTAAACAGTTTTGGTCTTCCAAATTTTTTCGGGGAAAAGCACTAAAAACTACCATCTATCTTATAAACAAAAGTCCATCTAGTGCTAATGATTTTCAAGTCCCCCAAAATTGTGTTCAGGAAAGACACCAGATTACAGTAGACTTAAAAGTCTTTGGCCGCACAACCTATTCTCATTAAAGTGAAGGTAAACTTGAACCTCGGTCCATAAAAGGTGTTTTTTTAATGCTATGGAGAGGAAACTTTAGGCTATAGACTCTAGGTCAAAAGCCAAAGTGCTTTAAAGTGATTATTAGCAGAAATGTCATTTTTAATGAAAATAACATGCCATGCAATAACTTACCAAATTTGAAATTTGATGAATCTACACCGATTAAGGAGACTATTTTGGAAATTCAAATTGAAAATGCTGCTAATCAAGATGATTTGATTGAGGTAGAGACTGCTCAAACTAAAATAAATCTTTATCAAAGTGAATCAGAAAATGAAACTGAATCTATTAACCCATCTTTTGCCGATTATCAACTTACAAGAGATAGAGAAAGAAGGAACATAATAAGTTCAACCAGATTCCGTAATGATGAATTTGTAACTCTATATTTGCATTAAACTCCTTAAATTCTAAGCCTACTACTTTGAGGAAGCTGTTAACTACCCAGACTTTAAGTTCTGGAAAGAAGCCATGAATGAAGAAATTGATTCATTAATTAAAAATAAAACTTGGGTTTTAGTAAACAAACTTAAAGATAAAAAGATAGTAGACTATAAGTGAATTTTTTAAAATCAAATAAGGAGATTCTAATATAGAAAATAAGAGATATAAAGTCAGATTAGTGGCCAAAGGGTTCACTCAAAGAGAATGAGTGGACTACAATGAAATATTTCCCCCAGTTGCAAAGTATACTTCTATCGGAATTCTATTAGCTTTAACTACTCACTTTGACTGAGAACTAGATCAACTTGATGTTAAAAAATCATTCTTGATAGTGATATTGATGATATTATATATATATGAATTAGCCATGGGTTATGAATTAAAATCAAAATCTGATAAGGTTTGCTTATTGAAAAAGTCTATTTATGGGTTAAAACAAGCCTCGAGGCAGTGGTATAAAAAATATAACTCTTATGTGCAAATTTTGAGCTTTGTTAAAAGCAATTATGATTCTTATTTCTTCTATAAAGTGTTAGGTGGACCTGAATCCATTTACTTATTATTATATCTTAATGACATGTTACTTGCTTGCTATGATAGATTTGAAATTGATTTTGTTAAATCAAAAGTTAAATCTGAATTTGAAATGAAAGGTTTGGATAAAGCTAAAAGGATTATTGGAATGGTAGAAAGAGATATAAATAATTGCACCTTAATTTTGAAACAATGCTCTCATGTGAAGGAAATACTTGAAAAACTTTCTATGCTTCAGTGTAAACATGTTATCTTGCCTATTGCTAATCACTCTAAAGTGTCTAGTGGTTAGTCACCTAAAATAATGATGAAATGAGAAGAATGGAAAATGTTCCTTATGCCAATATTGTGTGGTCTATTATGTATCTTATAGTGTGCACCAGACTTCACTTAGCTTATGATATTAGCATTTTAAGTGGATTTATGGCAATCCCGAGTAAAACACATTGGTTAGCTATAAAATGGATGTTAAAATACTTAAAAATGTTTTTCTAACTTAGGTTTAATGTTTAAAAGAAGGAATGAATGAATAATTCTTAAATGATACACTGATTCTGATTTTTCTGGTGACTTAGATAAGAGAAGATCCACATCTTTACTTTGTATGATGAATATAATAGTTGGAATCTCAGTTGCAAAAATTGGTTGTTCTGTCTTCTATTGAGGTTGAATATATTACTGCATGTGATGTTTTTATAGAAAGTATTTGATTAAGGGGGTTATGGAATAAAATTGATTTTATGAATGATTCTGTTAGGATTTATACTGATAATCAAAGTGCCATTAATCTTAGTAAAAATCATGTATACTATGACGAACAAAGCACGTGGATATAAAGTTTCACTTTGTGAGAAATATGGTTGAAAAATGTTTGATCTGTTTAGTTAAAATTCCGACATAATTTAATCCCTCTGATTTAGGAACCAAAATACTGACTCTTAATAAATTTAGAAATTGCTTGAAGATTCTATACATCATTTGAAGGAAGTGATATTTAGAATATCAAGCTTTCTTTGTTGAAAATTGAACTAACTTCATTTTTTTACAAGTACTTAGAGCAAGTGAAGCTAAATGATGTCTAGATCCATTAGTTGATGCCGAGTAACAGTTCAGCAACGTGGAAATTGTTAAATGTTGGGCTGCCTAACTGTTTCTTAGCCTATTAGGCCAACTTATTCTCAATTTGCGTTGAGGTTTATCTTATTATAATGTGTTTCTATATTACATGCTTTTGCCTTTGTTAAGCGGATTGTGATATGCCGTTCACGTGGCTTATTCTTGATCCTGGATTTCGACTATTGATATGAATAGATACATATACTTGGCCCCTTTTCGTCTTCTATGGGGTTGAATAGTTCTTTCTCTCTGTGTGGGTTATGGTTTTCTTTGAAAATCTGTAAATGTGATCTTTGTGTTTAATCTTTGTTCTTTTAGTAAGAATATTTATTGTTCTATACGATCTTTGAGAGGTTTCTGAGTGTTGTTTACTAATTTGTAATAAAGAGGCTAGAGAGAACTTTTTGAAGAAATCTCTAGTTTCTTCATACATTTATGTACCGTTTCTTGGTTGAGATTAATAGATTGGAGCAATATCTCTTGGTATGCTCAACGGGTGATTAAGTCTTTTAGACTGAACATTCGGGCCCTTTTAGAGCAAAATAATTATGGTTTTCTTGCGTTCTTTAAATTTCTGTGATTTTTAAGTGTCTGTTCTTTTTGTTGTTTTCAGGTCATTTTTAGTTTTCAATTTTCGAAAACACTGAAAACATGTTTACTTACCTATTTTCAGAAAAGAATTTTAAAAAACAAGTTTAAAATTTACAAAGAAAATGGAAAACGTAAAAAAAGTCGTTTTGACTGTTTTCAGTTAAAACCAAGCCAAAACTTCATTTTTTTTTTTGAAAACAATTTTTCAAAATGTCAAAAAGAATGTGTTTTTAACAATCTCAAAATGAACACTCAAAACTTAAAACCAAAAATGAATTTAAAACTAAAAAAAACTGAAACACGAAGAGAACAATCCCTAAGTTTTTTCAATTTTTTCGATCAACTGTTTTTCAATTGTTCTGGGACCAACAATATTGTTACATCATTATTAATATATCTTTATGAGTATACATCATTAGACATTCAATTAGCGATGTAAAAAAAGCTTGACGGCTCGGGGCGGCCCGGGCTCAACCCAGAAAAAGCTCGAGCCGGGCCGGCTTGTGGCTCAATAGCATCGAGCTGCGGCTCAGGCCAGCCCCATTTTGGGGTGTCGGCTCGAGTCCAAGCTAGTCCAGGCTCGTCACTGGCTAGGTCGATTTTTTTTCTTTTATTTTTTTATATATTAATATTTAGTTATTATTTGTAATACGTATAAATTGCACAAATTTTAAATACATTATAAAAAATTATAGATTTATAATGAATTTGAAAAAAAAAACACGGGTCGTCTCGGCTCGGACCCGGCTCAGCCCACTAAGGCTCGAGCCTAAAGCTCAGGCTGAGCCTCATTTTTTTGGCCGAGATTTTGCTCGGCTCAATTCAAGCCCAAAAAAGTTCGGACCTGTTTTACTCGAGCCGAACCCCAGCCCAAGCCTTGAGTTTAGGCTCGTGGCTCAGCTCATTGACATGACTACATTCAATCATTTATCTTTAATCCATTCATGTAGTTGGTTGTTTACAATCTTCAATGCAGACTCTCTAAACTATAGTGGGAAATCAAATAATTAATGCTACTATTACATGCTTGTAAAATAAGATGTACACTTTTTTCCATTACAATCAACTTTTGTACAATATCATTAAAGACTTGTAATCTTTCAGAAAACAATTATATCGAACATATTAATAATTTGTTCATTAAGTGTCAATCTCTAACGGTGTAAAATCTTAGGATAACACTCACAAAATTGAAATAATTTGTTCTTATCATAAAATGAATTATTCATAGCAAGACAAATAAATAAGTAGTTACTTACTTCTGAAAATTGGTCATCCATCCAGGGGCGAACCCAACACCTGGCCAGTCCCCGCGACCGCCCCTGCTGGGTTCGTTGGAAGCTTCAGTCTGCTCGCCGTCCGCCGGGAGAAAGAAGAAGAAGAAGAAGCTGCCGTGCCGTGCCGCCTGTTTCTAGTTTTGCTCCCTTTCTTCTGGTTTTAATTGTCTGAGCCCAATTAATGAGCCCAATCCTACAATCCACTAATCAAATAGAAAGTC
>CAIGRN010204796.1:0-29418 GCA_903798345.1 Fraxinus anomala | reverse complement strand
AAAAAAAAAAAAAAAAGAGAAGGAATATTCACACTATAAATGGGAGATCAAATTAGCAGATCTTGAAGAACCATTAATTGTTAACCATGAGAAAATTATAAACGAGTATGGAATTAAGCCACTCATACATCACTTTTATATATCACGGATGATATTTCACGATGTGTAAAAATCGAGGCCATTGACTAGTTTAAGTGTTGTTAAAATCAATAATNGTTAACCATGAGAAAATTATAAACGAGTATGGAATTAAGCCACTCATACATCACTTTTATATATCACGGATGATATTTCACGATGTGTAAAAATCGAGGCCATTGACTAGTTTAAGTGTTGTTAAAATCAATAATAAAACTATGTGACCATATCATGAAGTGTAAACAAAGCTGTTGTGATATAAGTATTGGAAGATAACCAACCTGCTACATTGGAAGAATTGACGAAGAAATAAGTAGCAACCAGCAATAAGAAGTCAACAATCAGCAGTGGAAGGAAGCACAAATGACAAAGGTTGAATTGAGTAACAAACAACAGAATAAGGAATCCTCTAGAAGAAGAAAATGAGGGTTTTTAGGGATCTGCTGTAATTTCTGTTTTATAGCATGTGGATGATCCTTCTAGAATAGCATGTAATTTCTACACACACACACACACACCAGCTAATTATACATTTCAAGTGTGAGATTTAATACAATTATATTATATTCTTCTCTCCATTTCATTCCTGCATTTCGTTTTGTGTTTCTGAAATGGTATCAGAGCAAGGCACGGAGGATTCCAATGCTAGAAATATAAATACAGATCAAGTTCAAATCCAAAATCCAAATATTAATCAATCTGGTAGCTCATCAAGTGTTGTGAATCATGATCCAGCACAGCCTAATAGTCTATACTTCATTGGAAGCAATGATCATACTGGAGCCATGCTTGTTACTCATATTTTGAATTCTAAAAACTATCACTCTTAGGCACGATAGATGAAGAGAGCATTACGAATTAAAAACAAATTGGGTTTTATTGAAGGAAGCTTGAGTGAACCAGTAGACTTAGATGATCCACTCATGGAGCATTGGTTACGTTGCAATGATTTGGTGATTACGTGGATGTAGAACATAATGACAATTGATATCAAGTGTAGTATAACATATGCTGAGACTGCTTACCAGCTGTGGATAAAGCTAGAGCAACATTTTGCCCAGCAAAATGCACTTCGAATTTTTGAGATCAAACAGGCTATAATCATGTTGCTGCAAAATCAGGACACAGTGAGTGTTTACTTCTCCAAATTCAAAACTCTTCTAGATGAACTCATTAATTATGAAACAGTTCCCAATTGTAGTTGTGGGGGTTTAATGACTGTTGCTCAAAATCAATAAAGAGATTGGGTGATGAAATTTTTAATGGGATTGAATGATTCTTATAAGGAAATCAATGCACAAATCTTGTTGATCAAACCATTTGCTAGCCTCAATGAAGTGTATTCAATAATACAGCAAGAAGAGAAGAGAAGGAATGCACATTTTGCAAAATTACGGGGCGCTCATTTGATAGATGTTTCAAGGCAAATCCAGACAAATCGGTCTGTACCTACTGTCTAATGGTTGACCATTTGGTGGAGAAATGTTTCAAACTCCATGGTTATCCACATGCCACAAACTCAGTGGAAAACAAAAGGCATGAGCAAACTAAGCCATTGCATCTTTATCCCCTGCACTCGAGGTTGGAAGCAACAAATCTCAGATGTCATTAAGTCAAGAGCAGATTTCACAGCTCATGGCTCTGCTTAAACATGTTACAAGCTCCCAAGAACATATTCACTTAGTCAATAATGCTCAAAGTGTTATTGCTTCCACCTCTACTGATGAAAATATACATCAACTTTCTGGTATATCTCTTTGTGTTAAATCAAAACATTCTAACATGTTAAATGTGCCATGGATCCTTGATATAGGAGCAATAGATCACACGATCTGCTCCACTTCATTCTTCTCATCAATTCATACTGAAGCTACATACTCAATTTCCTTGCCAAATGGAGAGACAGTTTTCGTTACTCACATAGGGACAGTAAAAATCATAGATACCTTAATGCTTTAGGATGTTCCATGTGTACTTAGTTTTTCATTCAATCTTATTTCTGCCAAGGAATTAACACATACGTTAAAATGTTGCCTAATCTTCTTTTCCAACTATTGTTATATCTAGGACCTTTAAGCTTGGAACACGATTGGCATGGGTGAAGTGAAGGAATGGATGTACTATATGATACTTGAAGATGTTCTTTCCTTAGCCTTGTCAGATTTCCTAAACAAGTTACATAATCAGGTTTTTCCATCTCTACCTCTGCTTCAGCTATCTCCAATACCAATGGTTTTAATGTTTGAAATTATAGATTAGGACACACTTCTTATTCTACTACTGGTAATGATGTTCGATTTTCCAAAATAGCTAATAATGAGCTTTGTTCTATATGTCCATTATCTAAATTGCATAAGTTACCTTTTTCTACAAGCACTCACAAAATTGAAAAATGTTTTGAACTACTACATTGTGACATATGGGGTCTTTGTAATGAGATTGGCAGTGATGGTTCCAAGTATTTCTTAACTATTGTAGAGGATTTTAGCAGATGCACTTGGGCATATACTTTGAAATTGAAATCTGATGCTCCAGTGCCCTCCAAAATTATTGTGCAATGGTTGAAAGACAATTTGAAGCCAAAGTAAAAATAATTATAACATATAATGGGGAGAGTTTAACATGAACGAATTCTATCTTAAGAAAGGCATCATACACCACAAAACTTGTGTTGAAACACCCTAACAAAATGCCGTGGTAGAAAAAAAACATCAACATATTCTCAACACAGCCATGGCACTGAAATTTCAAAGTGGAATCTCATTGAGGTATTGGAACCATTGTGTTTTGACTGCTGTCTATCTCATAAATAGGACTTCCTCATCCATATTGAAAGATAAAAGCCCATATCAGATCTTATTCAACAAGATGCCATCTTAAAATCATCTCAAAGTCTTTGGTTGCCTAGCTTTTGCCACTACCATTGTCAATGGAAGACACAAATTTGATCCTAGAGCCAAAAGATGTGTGTTCATAGGCTATACTTTTGGAATCAAAGGATATACTCTGTTAGATCTTGAGACTAAGAAAATCTTTATCTCTAGAAATGTATTGTTTTATGAAAATGCTTTCCCTCTCAAAGACAACTCCATCAAACTAGATCAAAACAATGTCAATCTTACTTAAGATTCCATAATCCACAGTGAAGCAGTTCCAGCAAGTCCAAACACAAGACATGATGTTGAACCAACTGAAATAAATTTCCAAAACACTCTAAAAAATTCCCAAACTATTCAACCAGTGGAAGAATTTTTACAAAATTCTGATGAACCTCAGGCTGGCAGTGACACTGATCATCTAATCCTCAGTAATTCTGATTCATCATCGAATGCGACTCTTACTCATTTACCTTGCAAGTCAACAAGAATCCGAAAAACACCAGCACATTTCCAAGATTTCATATGTCATCAGGCTACCTCTCTTCACTCATCTCAAAAGTCAAACAAGCTAAAGGAATCAAACTCCTCAGGTAATCACTATTCCCTCAATGCTTGTATCTCCTATGAAAAATTTTCAGATTCACATAAAGCCTTTGTTACATTTGTCACAATGCTGTAATAATATATGTAATATCAATGCCACTAGACAATTCTTCTTCTTATTTTGATGCACCCAAATTATGAAACGAAATGGGAAATGAATATAGGGGAAGACTAGTTATGAGAAGTTTCAAAAATGAAAGAAATCGTGAGTAATGGGAGAGAAATAAGGGAATTGGGGATATCTCTCTTATTAGTTGGGTAAGTGGGAGAATGGAATGGCAAGTGGGTGTGTGGAAGTTTTTAGAGGTAGTTAGATTTGAGTGGAAGAGAGAGAAACTCAAAGTTAGAAACGTGTGGTAGTATGTAACGAATTTATGCACTTAAAACTAAAACTATAAAATAATTAAAGTTTCAAGTAAACTTGGACTAATAAAATAATTTGGGGAGCTATTTAAGTGTATTACAGGTGATACAGCCAGAATACTGCTTAAGGTATAAGTACTTTGAATGTCATATCTTAGCTCAATTGCAAGTTCAGGAATTACATTAAACCCTCAATTTTACATTTTTCTTATTGGATAGATGCCACTTTCTTTAAGATTGAGAATTATGTTGTTATTGTGCCTTCCAAAGGGGTCCATAAGGCCAAATGTGTCATTGTGAAAGCAAGTAGAGACAAATGAAGTGCATACTACACTAGCACCACTTACATAAATGACTATTGCACTAATGCTTCCTTCCATTTCAAGATTTACACAAGCAAGAACAAATATTGTACGTGCAACCAACGTGCATAAAATGCATGCATATGTGTGTCTTTGTTATTTTATATAATATTAAGAGAGTAGAGCTCTCTCAGTTCATAATACTTAATATGGCTATTTTTAGTTTAATATAAATGCATTAGATACATTTAAAAAAAATTCTTAGGGAGTTTATGAAGTTTAGCCAAATGCAGCATCATTGGTAAACAGCTACTTGCCAGGAAGAACGAATGATGAGCATACTGAAGAACTCTTGGATGAATTTTTTTATGATGATGATGACTATATTCCGTTGAATGATATCAGGAATGATTCTACAAAGACACCAACATTGCCAAGACAACCAACCAGATCAAATGTAAAGGCTATGAGGGGAAAAAAATACGCGCTTGAAGTGTACATCCCATAGAAGGGCTGCTACTCAAGAAGAAAAAGATGGAGCACTGGAAAAAGCAAAGGCAAATGCATCATCAGAAAACTGTTTTAGTGTAGTCATGCGTCAGACAAATGTCTACATACGCTTCTTGACTAACCCTTCTAAGTGGGCAAGGGACAATGTCCATCCGAAAAGCCAGGTTTTCATTCTCCGCTCCGAACAGGATTCATTTAAAGCCAAATAGCATTGCCGATGTGATGGTGGCATACTGAAACAGGTTAGGATGATTTTGTGGTTCACAATTTTTTACAAGAATTTTATCTATGTGTGTTTCATCTCGCTAGTGGAATAAATGATAGCATCGTCCTTGATATCAACAATTTTCAAGTTGTAGAGGTGGTAATGCCACCAGAATGCCCCCTAAGGCATAAGTACCTTGAAGATCATATCTTGGCAATGCTGTAGGTTCTGGAATGCCATTAAACTCTCAAACTCTCTAAATTTCTCTTCATTACTACAAATGATCAACCACAATTTAAATCAACTATGCAACAATTGAACAATACAATGCATGAGAATCACGTGCAATTCACGTACGTGCGCACCCTTGCACGTGTGTATATATTTTGTCTTTGTACTATTTCTTCCATTTCTTTCTTCCAAAAGTGTTTCACAGTACTTGTGCCCTTTAGAACCATGATAATAAAACCACAGTAATGAAGTTTATTTAATCATGCTACATTTAACTAAAGAGAGGCCGAAGAACTACCATTTACACGGAGGTCCTCAAAAGGTCGCTATTTTTCCATTGATTTTCGATTGGCATCATATATAAAGGGGAATTAGGTTTCTTGCATTTACACATTTTTATGTGACTGCACATATATTCTTTTTCTTCATTGCTGCTAATGCCTTTATTGTGATCTTTCTATTTTCTCTTTTTCATTTATAACTTACGAAAAACACTATACATTTACTGTACCGTTCACCAATGGGCCTCACATTTGTGTGTTTTATTTTGAGACACTAAAACTCTTTCGAAAGTAATACCTGGTTCTATGGAATAAGGAAGATTTGGTGGGATAAGTAGATATAGAAAACTAGAAGAAACAAACGAGAATTATTTTCATTTTTCATCTATGTTAATTACGTTGATGATATTTCCTAATTCTGTAAATTTGGAAAAAAATTCATAATGAAATAACTTGATGAATTGATCTTCCTATTTGTAGCTACGTTTTAATGTAGTTTCATTTTTGTAACTTCGGAACTATTTAATTTCTGATTGGATGATGAGTATAGTTACCAAACTTGTGCTTTCAACTGAAGAGGAAGATATTGAATCTTTCGAAGATAATAATGACAGCCATCTAGTAAAAAGCCTAAGGAGACTACCTGCCGGAGCTAATGCAAAGGCTCTTAGGGGAAACAATAAGGGCAGACGGCATTCTAGCAATATGATTGGTGGAAATCCATTGCAGCTGACAATCCATAGAACGGCTGTAACTGGAGAGATAAAAGTGAAACAGTTGAAGAAGCTAAGGCAAATGCAGCATCATTGGAAAACAGTAACGTGCCAGCTGGGAGAACTGATGATGGAGATCCTAATGAAATCTCGGGTGAATCTTCCGAAGATGATGACTATATTTTCGTGAAAAAAGTTAAGGAATGATTCTGCAAATACACCAACATTATCAAGACTACCAATCAGTTCAAAGTCAAAGACTGGGAGGGTAAAAAATAAGCACTTGAAGTGTACATTCTTTAGAAGGGCTGTTACTGAAGAGAAAAAAAGTGGAAAATGCAGCATCATCACAAAACTGTTTTACTGTAGTCATGCGTCAGACACTTTTGCAGACGATTCTTCTTGACTATCACTTCTAAGTGAGCAAGGGTCAATGTCCATCCGAAAATTCAATATTTTGTTATCCACACTGAACATGATACATTTAAAGCCACATACCATTGCAAATGTGACGGTGGAGGACTAAAAAAAGGTTGGGAAGACTTTGTGATTCACAACTTTTTAGAAGAATATAATGTCTGTGTGTTTCATCTCACTAGAGGATTAAATGATGACATCGTCCTTGATGTCAGCATTTTTCGAGTTGTAGAGGGGGTGATGCCACCAGATTGCCCCTTAAGGCATGAGTAAGATCATATATTGGCGTAGCTGTAGGTTCCGAAATGACGTTAAACTCTCGACTCTATTGCTTTAATTGGAGAAGAACTACTTTCTTTAAGATCGGGAATCATGGTGTTACAGTGTAGTCTTTTTATTAGCTTTTTTTGTTTTCTTTTTCATGCTGAAACTAGTATTACAACAATTACAAGGACGGATGATTTCCTTCATTCTTTATATTAATGAATCTTAAATATATATTATTAATTCTATGCAAAAAAATTCCTATTATCCTACATTTTATATCCCCTAACATTAGGAAGCACATGCGATCTGACCTCTAATGAACCGATATTTTATCGGTGGTAATCTCAATTTCTTTCCAAGCGCACATAATACATTTGAATATAATTTTCTTACAATAATGAAATGTTCTTATGTAGTGTGTAACTCACTGTTTGAAATTATTCTGTGATATCTAGTTAAGCACAGTATAGTTGCAGAATCACGATCCTAACACATCATCTTCCGACAATAATTTTATAACACAGTACTCTAACATGCATCCGCGAGTCTACAAATGAATGACACGGATGCAACATAAATGCCTTAACAGAATTCGGCATTAAATCCTAGCCTCTACAAGGATTAAAGAAATATATCATAAATCAAACACCATAATTAAGGCAGTGATTTATCTATTTTATAGCCTAAACCTGTCAAGAAACCATTCCATTAACTAAAGGCAACAACCATAACAAAGGAAACATTGCACAGCTAAGATTTCACTTCATTACTACAAAGGCTCAACCTTAACCACAATTTGAATCAACTATGAAACGATTGAACAATACAATGTAAGAGAATCACGTGCAGTTTGCGTGCAGGTGCCCACTTGCACATGTGTCTATGCTTTGTCTTTGTTCCATTTCTCCATTTTTTCCTTCCAAAAGTGTTGCACATCACTTATACCCTTGAGAACTAGCAATGAAGTTTAGTTACTACATTTAACTAAAGAGAGGCAGGAGAACTACCATTTATACGGATGTCCCAAAAGTCCGCTATTTTTCCATTGATTTTTGATTGGCATCATGTATAAAAGGGAATTAGATTTCTCATGTTTACACATTTTTATGTGACTGCACATATCTTCTTTTTCTTCATTGCGGCTATTGCCTTTATTGTGATCTTGCCCTTTTTCTTTTCCATTTATAACTTGTGAATAATACTTTGTATCTACTCTACCAAGCACACATGGGCACATTTGTGTACTTTACTTTGAGACACTAATACTCTTATGAAACTAATACATGGTACCATAGAATAAAGAAGATTTGTTGGGATATTTTTCATCTCTGTTAATTATGTTGACGATTTTTCTAAGTTATAAATTTGGAATGATATGATAATGAAATAACTTGACAAATTGTACTTCATATTTATAGATTCTTTTTATTATGGTTTCATTTCATAATTTTTGAACTATTTACTTTCTGATTGGAGGATGAGTATAGTTACGAAACTTGTGTTTTCAACTGAGCCTTACAAAGGGAATTTGGCTGTAAGAAAAAGAGAAACTTGCCAGTAAGAACTGAAGATGAATATATTGAAACTTCCAACGATGCTGATGACTAGCAACCAGTAAAATTCCTTTTGAGACTACCTACCAGAGCTAATGCAAAGGCTCATAGGGAAGACAATAAGGGCAGACGGCATTCTAGCAATAGGATCGGTGAAAATCTGTTGCAGCTGACATTCTGTAGAACATCAGTTACCGGAGAGGTAAAAGTGAAGGCAGTAACGTGCCGGAATAAGTGACGATGAAGATACTAATGAACTCTTGGATGAATCTTCTGATGATGGTGACTATATTCTGGTGAAAAATCTCAGAAATGATTTTGCAAATACACCAACATTATCAACACTATCAACCAGATCAAATGCAAATGCTAAGAGGGGAAATACAAACGTTGAAGTGTACATCCTGCAGAAGGGTGGTTACTAAAGAGGAAAAAGAGAAACCACTCAAAATATTAAAGGCAAATGCAGCATCATCAGAAAAGTAATATTCTGTAGCCATGCGTCTAGTGACAATTATTCTTGACTATCCCTACTTAGTGGGCAAAAGTCCATGTCCAGCAAAAAGCCAAGATTTTATTCTCTGCCCTAAACTTCTGTACATTTAATATAAAATACTAGTAAAATATGATGGTGCTGGACTGAAAAAGGGCTGGGATGATTTTCGGGTTTACAATCTTTTAGAAGAATTTGATGTCTGTATGTTTCATTTCACCATCGTCCTTGATGTTAGCATTTTTCGAGTTGTAGAGGAGGTGATGCCACCAGAATGCCGCTTAAGGCATAAGCACATTGAAGATCATATCTCAGTGCATCAGCAAGTTCCAAGATGACATTAAACTCTCAATTCTATATCTTCTTGTTGGAGAGTGTTGAATATTGGGCTCCAATCACACCAAATAACCCAGCTCAGTTAGCTTCCAATCGACACCACAATCACAAACCAAGTCCTAAACTAAAACCCCCAAACCCGTTGCTCCAAGGTGCCCACAAAGGGCTTAATATGAATGTTATTGGTAGCCCAAAATCGGCCACAGGCTAAGAGAAGGAGAGAAGAAGACGGCACAAAGCCAAGGTAAGCACAAAGCCAAAAGAACACTCTTTTCTATTCTCTATACACGGCTGCCAACAACATTCACACTAAACCAACACAAATAGTAACGGGTAGCTTATATAAGCCAAAGGGGTGGGCTTTAGGTTAAGGTAAGTAAGGCCCAAGTAGGTAGCAATAAATGGGCTGTCAACCCTAAAGCCGTCCAAGGGTAATGGGTCCTAAAGCCGTCCAAGGGTAATGGATTGGGCTATGAGTAACACTAACACAATTAAGTTACTTCAAATGGTCCGAAGAAGTTGTAAGAATAATTTATTCGATTGTGGTGTCGACATTTTCACTTCACTCATCAACCGAGACCTATGAAGTATAATCCAATAAACCGGTGTAACATCATTGCCCAGATATATTGGGTATCAAAACCCAACAGAGAGTTACTACATTCTTTGAGACTTGGAATTTTGGCGTCACTGTGTAGTCTTTTTATTAGCTTTTTGTTAATTTATTTTTCATGCTAAAACAGTATTACAACAATTGCATGGATTTGTGATTTTCTTTATTCTTTATGTATATGTTGATGAATCCAAAATATTTTATGAATTCCATCCAAAAAATAAAAAATAAATTCTTATTCCTCTCTACTTTATTTCCTTTAACATCAGGAAACATGTGCTATATCACCTCTAATGAACGTGTATTTTATCCTAATGTGATAAGAGTAACTTCTAAAAGTTCTATACTAATGTTGTCTAATTTGGGAATAGAAAAACTCAGTTTCTTTTTCTGCATGTTGAGCAATAATTGTCAGGAGTAAAGAAGTCTTCAAAAATTTGAATTGTTTTCCTAATTTTATCGAGTGATGGTGATTATTCCACAAATACTTAAAAAATACAACTCTTAAAAATCTCAATATCATTCCCAGCACACATAATACATTTACATATAATTTTCTACAATAAAGAAATGTTCTTATGTAGTGTGCAACTCAATGTTTGAAATTATTGCATGATATATAATTAAGCAAACTATAGTTGCAGAATCATGATCCCAACTATATAATCTTCCCAAAATAATTTTATAACACAGAACTCTAACAAGCATTCGCGAGTCCGCACATGAATGACACAAATGCAACATAAGTGCCTTTAACTGAATTGGGCATTAAATCATAGCATCTACAAGGATTAATGATGTGTCATAAATCAATCACCATAATTAAGACAATGATTTTTCTATTTTCTAGCCTAAACCTGTCAAGAAACTATACCCTTAACTCAAGGAAACCACCATAAAAAGGAAACATTGCATAACTAAAATTTATCTTCATTACAAGAAAGGCTCAACGGCATTTTGAATAAACTATTAAGCAATTGGACAATACCATGCACGAGAATCATGTGCAGTTCGTATACAGGCATACACTTGCATATGTGTACATGTTTTGTCTTCGTTTGGTTTCTTCCATTTTTTCCTTCCAAAAGTGTTGCACATCACTTATACCATTGAGAATCATGATGTAAAACCTCAGCAATGAAGTTTGATTTCTTTTACTTCATTGCTGTTATTGCCTTTATTGCGATGATGCCATTTTTCTTCCATTTATAACTTGTGAATAAAGCTATATATCCGCAATACCATGCACACATGGGCCCACATTGTGTACTTTAATTTTTAATTTGAGACACGAATACTCTTATGAAAGTAATACATGGTTCTGTAGAGTAAGAAAGATTTTTTGGGATTAGTAGATATCGAGAACTAAAAAAAATAAATTAGAAATATTTTAATTTTTCAATTGCTTTGACGAATTGAATTTCCTATGTATAGATTCTTTTTAATGTGGTTTCATTTTCGTAATTTTGGAACTATTTACGTAATTTTGGAACTATTTACTCTATGATTGTATGAGTATATTTACCGAACTTGTGTTTTCAACTGAGACTTACAAAGAGAACTTGGCTGTAAGAGAGAGAAATGTGCCACCAAGAACTCAAGATGAAGATAATGAATCTTCTGACGATGATGATGATTTCCACCTAGAAATGATTTTGCAAATACACCAACATTATCAACACTATGAACCAGATCAAATGCAAATGCTAGGAGGGGAAATACAAACGTTGAATTTTACATCCCACAGAAGGGCTGTTACTAAAGAGGAAAAAAAAAAAGCACTCGAAATATTAAAGGCAAATGCAGCATCATTAGAAAAGTGTTCTACTGTAGTCATGCGTCTACTGACAATTATTCTTGACTATCCCTACTTAGTGGGCAAAAGTCCATCTCCACCAAAAAGTCAAGATTTTATTCTCTGCACTGAACTTCTATACATTTAAAATAAAATACTAGTGCAACGTGATCGTGCTGGACTGAAAAATGGCTGGGATGATTTTTGGGTTTACAATTTTTTAGAAGAGTTTGATGTCTGTGTGTTTCATTTCGCCATCGTCCTTGATGTTAGCATTTTTGGAGTTGTAGAGGGGGGTGATGCCACCAGAATGCCCCTTAAAGCATAAATACTTTGAAGATCATATCTCGGTGCATCTGCAAGTTCCAAGATGACATTAAACTCTTAATTCTATATCTTCTTATTGGAGATTTACTACATTCTTTGAGCCTTGGAATTTTGGCATTACCGTGTAGTCTTTTTATTAGCTTTTTGTTAATTTCTTTTTCATGCTGAAACCAGTATTATAACAATTGCATGGATTGATGATTTCTTTCATTCTTTAAGTATATGTTGATGAATCCAAAATATTTTATGAAATTCCATCCAAAAAATAAAAAATAAAATCTTATTCCTCTCTACTTTATTTCCCTTAACATCAGGAAGCACATGCTATATCACCTCTAATGAACGGGTATTTTATCCTAATGTGATAGAGTAACTTCTAAAAGTGCTATACTAATGTTATCTAATTTGGGAATAGAAAAATTATTTCTTTTTCTGTATGTTGAGCAATAATCATCAGGAGTAAAGAGGTCTTCAAAAATTTTAATTGTTTTCCTAATTGTATCGAGTGATGGTAATTTTTCGCAAATACTTAAAAAATACAACTCTAACAATCTCTATGTTGTCCTATTTTGTTTTTGTTAGGTCGATGTTTCCAAGCCCACGTGCCTCTTATGGATGCCATATGCATAATGAATAATCAATGATCAAGAGTCTATGCTTTCGTGAATGAACATTTTGTAGTTGTTTTTGTGAAACTATTGGATATATTATAAACTTCCTTTGTGGGTCGAAAACTTCTTTACTTCAAATAACATGTTTTGTTGGAGTTGGATATTATTGGACTTACAAAGAAATAAGTTAAGATTTTATTCAGGTCTAAACGGAGAAGCAAAGATTCGTTGGTTGCCTTTTATGCGTCTATGCATGCTGGCCTCTACATTATTCTTGTGTACGGATTTAAACCGAGTAAGAAAGATTCGCTTGTAGACTCTTATGCGTGCCTATGAACAAGTGCATTATTCTTGTACATTTTTTTTGTTGAAGTCGAAAATATGCTTCCATGTAGCAAAACAACAAAGCTATAGATAGGTACAGGAAATAATTGACAAAAAACATATAGATTTTTGAATTTGATGATCCGTCATTAAATTTAAAAATAAATAAAGGAAAATGAAAAAAAAAAAAAAATCAAATCGATTTTTGAAAACCACTTGCGCTCAAGAATTCCAATGATGGACAAAGGTATTTTCTACTTGGTTCAATGTATTTCTCAACCTGTTTGCATTGCAACTTGTAAGAAATTTGGAAGGGGAAGAAATGAGAAATCTGGTAGGATTTGGAGGTATAGTTTTTGGCCTTGCGATAATGAGAAAGTTGAAGAAATAACATTTCCGATCATATGGATTTAGTTGTTTAACTTACGATAATGTTCTTTTTCCATGTCAAACTTGTGGGTTAATATTAGTGACGGAGATTTTGTATAACCTATTGTTGCAACTTGTAATAAAATAAGAAATTTTGTTGCAGGAAAAGAAATTATGGAAGATGAGAATCATGATTTGCTGGTGGAATGTGATCAAGAGAATGTTATGGACAATTTGAACATATTGGACAATGAAAATTTAGGAGGAGATGCCACCACTGTGCCTAAGGTGGGTATGATATTTAATGGTGAGAAAGAAATCTTGGACTTCTACAAAACATATGCTTATGCAGTAAGTTTTCTAATTAGGAAAAGGAATTCGAAGAAGGGTGACGATGGAGTTATGAGATATGTGACGTTCGCATGTAGTCATGAAAGTCGAAGAAGTTATGCTACAAGTGGTTCTTTGAAGCCATAACCAACAAGTCGACACTTTTTAATGTAACAATATTTGCATCTTTATATAGTCTTGGAATATGGAGAATTAACAAAGTGTACCTTGAACACAATCATAAAACAAGTCATTCCAAGTCTAGGTTGTGTCGATGCAATTGAGAATTGAGTAAAAGTGCGAAACGAAATCTTGAAGTGAATGATATGACAGGAATTCCCTTGCACAATAGTTACAACTCCGCAGTTGTAAAAGCAAGTGGATATGAGATATGACGTTTGTGGAGAAGGATTGTCAGAACTATATTGAACAAGTGAGACGATTACAAAGGTGATTTTGTCTATTAGCCTCTTAATTGATTGGGAATTTGAATCCAAATTCTGATTTGAATCGATGAACATGTAGACCACTTCAGAGTCAAGCAAAGGAAAGAGACCTAGAGGAGGCCTAGTAATACTGAAGAGGCTGCAACCAATGTCCAGGCATCTCAATACCACAATGTTCTATGCCGACACCATTCTCATATTCACAATTCCTATCGGTTAGTATATTATGTTAATTCATTTAATTTGTTTCTCGTGTTAAACAAGGTGTTATTTCATGTAGGGTGACAATGCCTTCAAGCCATCACACAACACTTGCTATATTCAACTTTCGTCCGTCCATCGCCTACAAATGTTATATTCAATGCTCAAGGTAAATACAGTTACGGTTTATTATAATTGATGTATGATCCTTTCATCTAAGTATATACGAATTTTCATCTTGTACACTAGGTCATGTCATACCTTACTACTATCAAAATTTACCCGATCAAGGTAGCATATGCTTGTTATTCTCGCTGGAAAGATATATTTGTACATTTACTTCATTTAATTTAATTTATGACATTTATCTCATTCTTATTTAGTGCAATTCAGTAAATCTAATGATGTTTTTGAACATGTACCAGGAGGTAGCTTGGCTTCAACAATGGACATCTAGGCATTATATAAAGAGTTCTCGCAATTGGATGCAAAAATTAATGTAGACATCCAGGATGTAGTATTCTTCAACAATCGAATTTGTATTCAAGGGCATGGAAATGGAATGGTGTTCATCGCTTGTGTTTGGTGCTACTTAGGAAATGGAATGTTGTTCATCAGCACTCTACTTTTATCCCCCCCGTTGATTTTGTTTATGACTTCATAGATTAATAGATTAAGGTAATATACGAAGGTAGAAAATAACCAATTTGGGTTTTATGTTAAAGAGATCAGTTTTACATATGAGAATAAAGATGAGAAATTAAATATGGGATGGGTATTTAGAATAGATAGATGTAGATGTTAACTACAAGATAAACCATAACAACAAACATATGTCCACATCGTTAATACATTACAACAAACCATAAAAACAAACATATGTTCAATGATCGACCAATGTTGACAAAATTAACCATAAATCTTAAGGCCTACAATGACCAAACCATTCGTACATTACGACAAACCATATAGCAAATACAAATTGACATCATAGTAGTCTTTCTACCACAAACGTAACTTAAATCGCCCGCTCAAGACAACTGCTTTCCCTTCCCATTATATTTTGCAATTCCTTTTCCTTTGTGGAATGTCAAGTGCAATGATTTGTCGACATCTCGTGCCTTGATAATTCAAGTTTGACCGTCAAACATGCTTTGTAAGTCTTCATCTTCCTCGTTAGGCGCATAATTCATCGCTTCATTAATGGTACTCGATTTCCCGCTTGAATCTTCTTTTTCACCCGGTCGAAAATTTCCACAATTATTACTACAAGTGAAGAACAATCGCCCTTTGTTACCAGAATCCCTTATGACCTCAAAATATTTTCGAAATTCGCATTTACATCAAGGGCATCCATGTTTTGTTTGGCATTGTACAAAGTAGTAAGTGTTGCTTCTGCACAGTTCGAACTTTGCTAGTAGTGGCAGCCATAAAAGGATGGAAACTTTTTCAATTTGATGTCAATAACGCCTTCTTGCACGGTGAACTATACGAAGAGGTGTATATGGAGGTTCCACCTGGTTATTCTAAGACAAGCACCAAGAAGAAAGTTTATAAGTTCAAAAAGAGCTTGTATGGATTAAAGCAAGCATCACACCAATGGTTTGTCAAACTTTCCAAATTTATCATTGAGCAATGATACGTTCAATCAAGGGCAGACTACAGTCTTTTCACTAAGAATAATGGATCTTCTTTTATTGCTTTCCTAGTCTATGTTGACGATATGATTAATCATCTCAAAGGTTCTCTTCATGTCAAGTTTAGGATCAAGGACCTTGGAAAGCTTAAGTATTTCCTTGGCATAGAGGTGACCAGATCTGCAGAAGGCATTTGTATATACCAAAAGAAATATGCTCTTGACATTTTGAAGGATTCAGGGACAATTGGCTCAACACCTGCAAAGAGACCATTGGATCAAAATGTGAAATTGGTCAAAGATGAAGGAGAATTGCTTCCTCAACCAGCACTTTACTGAAGATTAGTTGGCAGACTATTGTATCTAATAATAACAAGACCTAATATCTCTTACTCAGTTCAACTGCTAAACCAATTTATAGAAAGCCCTCGTATCCCACATTTGCACGTAGCACACAAAGTTCGAAGATACATCAAAAGAGCACCAGGTCAAGGAGTATTCTATCCGACATATTCTTTGTTACAATTAGATGGATATAATGATTCTGATTGGGGAGTCTATCCTAATACTAGTCGATCAGTAATGGGATATTGTGTCTTGATTGGAAAGTCACTAGTATCTTGGAAATCGAAGAAAAAACATGTAGTTTCAAGATCATCCTCAGAAGCAGAATACAGAGCTATGACCAATTTATGCTGTAAATTAACATGGTTCAGGTACCCATTTGAAGATCTAAAAGTTGCTCATCCTCAAGCTGCTTTCCTATACTGTGATAACAAGTCAGCTATTCATATAGCTACGAATCCAATATTTCACGAAAGGACCAAGCATAAAGAGCTCGATTGTCATTTAATGCGTGATAAAATTCATGATGGACACATTGTTACTAAGAATGTTTCTAGCAAATCACAAATTGCAAACATTCTGACCAAAGCCTTAAACTCTCAAGGCTTTTACTTTTGTATGCTCAAGATGAGATTAATAGACATATACTCTCCATCTTGCGGGGTCTATTGGAAGATAACCAAGCTGCTACATTGAAGAACCGGCAAGAAGAAATCAACAGCAACCAGCAAGAAGAAGTTAGCAATCAGCAGTAGAAGGAAGCACAAATGACAGCGGTTGAATTGAGTAACAAACACTAGAATAAGGAATGCTCTAGTAGAAGAAAATGAGGGATTTTGTATTAGTTAGGAATCTGTTGTAATTTCTGTTTTATAGCATGTGGATGATCCTTCTAGAAAAGCATGTAATTTCTATATATACACCGGCCAATTGTACATTTCAAGTGTGAGATTTAATACAATTATTTTATATTCTTCTCTACATTTCATTCCTGCATTTCGTTTTGTATTTCTGAAAGTAAGTGTAGCAAAATTGATGAGTATAAGTTGGCAAGAAGTTGTTCTCTAGTCCTAGTTTTCTACCGGTCCAACATAAAAAACATCCTGGGACATACTTCACCAATTTTGTGTTATATTCGTCCAATTTTTGAAAAATAATTTTCAATATCAGATCAATGCTAAAACAATGTTCATTTACCATCAATTTTTGTCCTAAAACTTGGACTTTTACCACTCGGTCGAGTTAGATAATATAGGGTAGTCATAAAAATTCATCCATTTTCCGTACTAATGAGAAAATTAACTCGACCAAGAAATAGTTCAAGAAAATCACTTTCTTGGTGACTGGCTCCCATTGTGTTTTTACTCTTTTAAAGCCCGATTATGTGCCAAAGCTGGCTTCTGCATCAATTCATATTTCTTGGTGACTGGCTCTTTTGCTTTTTCGTACGATTTTACGGTGAACGAAAACTCTCCGTCTTTAAACCTTCTTTCTCTTTTCTACAAACAAACCCTAAAACGCTTCTTGAACTTTAAAATATACGTCCCATTTGAGATGCACAGTTGGAGACTTTTGCGCTAATTTCTTTGGTTCAATGTTTACGATAAAGTATAGCCATTACAAATAGATTTGAGACCTTCAAGAATAAAGCTCTCAATTGGATTTTTCTCTCTTTACAATCTACACTCTTTTTCACCAAGTATCTTTCCTTTGTAACAATAAATTTATCTTATGTCACTTGAGCAAGGTCCTATTAATTTTGAAAAGCATTCGAACTTTTATAAAATTACCCCATAGGCTGTTAGGCTATTAAAAAATAATGATATTATTTTAATCAGTGTGTCATCAACGTGTCATATTATGTTAAATGCGTGTATCCTTGTTGATGCTTCCTAGACAACTTTAAAAGATTAAAAGATCAATATTGTGCATGCAGAGAACGTGCAAGCAAATGTGTGTCTTTGTTCTGTTAACATATTAAGAAAGTTTCTTAATTCACTAATGATTTGCACATTTTCACTTGATTATTAAAGGCTTGGGCACATTTCAAAAATGTTTCTGTTACAACTCAACAACCAGTTGAAGCAAAACTGGTGACTGAAGCTGAAACAGAAGTTGAGGCAGAAGCTGAAGTTGTAGGTTGTTGAAATTAGTTAGAGGAGATGAGTTGGAATACAGGTGTTAGTTAGCAGTTAAAATTCAGTTAGTTAATTAAAATGTAGCTAGCAGTTTGATAGCTGTTTCTATAAATGAAATGTACAAACAACACTCATTGATTACAGAAAATAATAGAAAAGAGAGTTCGACTCTCTCTGCATCTTTCTCTGTTCTCATATCTTCTCAGTTTTTTGATAGTTTCATAGCTGGTTTACAAATAAACAAAATTGACATATGTAATAAGGGTTATGCTCTAGATACATAACCAATAACATAATCCTCCACATAAGGATTATGTGGCGCGCCCCGGCCCAGACGCCCCTCCAATAGGGGACGCCACTTACCTCTTATGTGAAGGATTATGTTATGGGTTATGTATCCATAGCATAATCCATGTAATAAAATATCTCTCATCGATTTAATATGTGTATAATATATACTCTGACTCGGAAGCCCCGACACCTGTTGACATCGAAGTATTGATGTCTGATAGCCTCTGGATGTGTTCGATTTGTGTCTGGAAAGCAAACTCGAGTGAAAAAAAGAAACGAGAGAAAAATAATAAAGAAAGGTAATAAACCTGGAAAATCATAGCTGCGGGTGGGTTTCAAAGGCACAGCAACGGAGGTCCTTTGCGGCATATTTTTTTAGGGTATCGTAAATGGGTGAAGTCCTCATTTTTGAAGAAGAAGACGTGTTCGAGTCTTTAAAAAATGAAAGATAATTTTTTAATATGAAAGAAAAAGTTTTGACTTTGTTTCTCACTTTGTCTATAAAAGAATTAAAGTGGCAAAATTTTTTAGATAGTCAATTACCACTTTACTCCCAATTATAGGGCAAAAGGGATTTAAATGTAAAAAGAAGGTTAACTTGTTAACCAACATAATTTACCAACATATTAAAAATCAAACCTGTAAAGGAAGTAAAATCCTCTTTCCTTTCCAGATTGGAGTAGACGAAAATTGAGGGAAAACTATTTACATTAGATGCAAAAGTATAAATGTTTTTTTTACTTAGATTATTAAACTAAAAAATAAAAAAATTATTTTAATAAATGTGTAGGTTATGTTGAAATTTTTCGAAAAATCCCATGTACAGTATTGTGGGACAGCTTATGGCGGATAGGTCAATGGCAAGTGGTGTAGGTAAAGGTGCCGGTGGAAGGAATACTCGGTCCCGCAGCCAATGTTTCCGTGAGACCCCTACCTCAGCTTAGGGAGAATGTGAAAAGGGTTATCTTTTATTGTTTAGAGTTTACGGATATGGGGTTGAGAATAAACATTATATTGTTGTCAAGTTTGTCTTATTGGATTATTTTCTAAGTTAAACTCTGAAAGCAGGACCAACTTGATTAACAAGCACTCTTGAGTTTATTAGCTACCCAGTCTCTCTTAGGGTTGAGAAGACTAGAAAGAAGTAATATTTATCGTGAGAGAATATCTCATTTTATGTTATTATACATGTCAATTTGCTTTCTTCATAAACTAACTAAAATATTTTTTACATGCGTTTATAATAAACTAAAAATAGCCGGATCGAATATTATGCATGAATGTTAGGCACGTTCGTTGCACGTGCAACTTTATTTCTTGCACACACCTCTGCACATGCGATATTGACCATTATGGAACTTGTATTTTATGTTATAAGGTACAGTGTTTTATGTTCAATAAGGTTTTTGAATCTAATTTCGATAGTCAATCCCGGTAATCCATTTAATTCTGTCAAAAGTCAATGTTTAGTATCTAAAAGCTCTTGTAATAGCAAATATTTGTCAACATTAAACACTACAAAATAGTGCTCATGGGAGATTTTTATTTTTATTTTTGTTTTTTTTTTTCTCCTTAAAATCTAGCCAAAATATATTTTTGAAATGTCCACGGAGCATTTATAAGTGTAAACCACCTACATTATATTTTGGAAAAACTAACGACCTGCTACAATATATATACATAAAAGAAGAAAGATATGCATATGCACAAATGTATGCACGTTATGCTCAACAAAAGTCATAGAAATTGTTAAAAGGGAGCATCAATTATTCAAAACCATTGTAGACGAAGTTTCTGTAAATTCTGAAATGGAAGGGAACATTAATGTAATAGTGTCATTTGTCTAAGTGGTGCTACTGTAACATGTGCTTAATTTGTCTCTACTTGCTCGCATAATGACACATTTAGCCTTATTGACCCCTTTGTAAGGCTATTTTTCTTCTTGGTTGGAATTCATAAAATATTTTAGATTCATCAACATAAAGATTTAAGGAAATCATCAATCCTTGAATTGTTATAATATGGTTTTGGGATGAAAAGAAATTATCAAAAAGCTAATAAAAAGACTACACGGTCTTAAAGAAAGTAGTAACTCCAATAAAAAGCTATAGAGTTGAGAGTTTAATGTCATTCTCGAACTGCAGTTATGCCAAGTTACGATCTTCAAGGTACTTATGCCTTAATGGGCATTCTCGTGGCATCACCCTCTCTCCAACTCGAAAAATCGAAAAATGCTGTATAAAGGATGATGCTATCATTTATATTCCACTGGCAAGATGAATTACACATACATCAAATTCTTCTGAAAAAATTGTGAACAACAAAATCATCCAAACCTTTTCTTAGTCTGCCACCATCACATATCCAACGGTATTTTGCTTTAACTGTATCCAGTTCGGTGCAGAGAAAAAAAATCTTCACTTTTCGATGGAAATTGACCCTTGCCCACTTAGAAGGAATAGTCAAGAAGAATCCTCTATAGACGTGTTGGACGCATTACGGTAAAACAGTTTTCGGATGATGCTGCATTTGCCTTAGCTTTTTCCAATGCTTCCTCTTTTTCCTATTCAGTAACAGCCCTTGCATTTGTTCTGGTTGGTGGTCTTGATAATGTTGGTTTACTTGCAGAACCATCCCTGAGATTTTTCGCCAGGATATAATAATCATCTCTGAAGATTCATGGGAAGTCATCAGTACCTTCATCATCTGTTCTTCGTGGCACATTATTATTTATCAATGATGCTGCATTTGCCTTGGCTTCTAGTACTGCCTTCCCTTATACCTACCCAGTAACAACCATTCTACGCTATGTGAGTTGCAACGGATTTCCCCCATTCTTACTGCTATAATGCCATCTCCCCTTACTGGTCCCCATACGAGCATTTTCATTAGCGCTGGTTGGTAGTCTTCTTAGGTATGATAGAGTAGTTATACAGCATTATTTACAAGTTATAAATGAAAAAAATGGCAAGATCTCAATAAAGGCAAACTGTAATTCCCTTTTATACATGATGCCAAGCGAAAATGAATGGAAAAATGTCGGCCTTTTGGGAACATCCTTGTAAATGGTAGTTCAAAAAAAAAAAAAAAAAAAAAAAAAAAAAAAAAAAAAAAANNAAAAAAAAAAAAAAAAAAAAAAAAAAAATTTAAAAAAATGGTGCTTCCTTTCGTGCAAGTGCATGAACGCAAACAAGCTGCACGTGATTCTCCTACATAATATTGCTCAGCTGTCATGGTTGAGCCTTTGTATTAACAAAATTAAATATTTTAGTTTAAATTATTGCGATTACTGTTCTTGTTCCTTTTTTGTTACGATGATTGCCCTTAGGTAACGTGGTTTAATTTTTGATATATTTTATTAATCTCTGTAGAGGTAGGATATAATGCCACATTTCTACTATAGGCACGCATGTTGCATCCGTCTCGTTCATGTGTGTACGATTGCATGTCTGACTGACTATATGTCATTTATTTTCTTGCTCAACTTACCAAAAACAGATTTGAATTTTTTAATTAGGCATATCTAAATTAGATAATCACAGCAAAGATTTCATAGAAGATATACTAATGCATTAGGATAAAAAACCAGTTCATTAGATCAATACCACATGTGCTTCCTCATCTTAGGGGAACAAAAGACAGGGAGAGAGGATTTTTTTTTGAAGATTTGTGATGTAAATAAATTTATAAATATTGTGAATGCTGTAGTTCAAGTTGCAATAATATTTTTTGCGCTGAAGTATAAAAAAGCAACTCATGGCAGTGAAAGTCCATGATAAGGTCTCCGAGGATTTCTTTACAATTGAATCTATATTGGCTGAAAATGGCTTCACTGAAAACCAGTCTTATGCTTGTCACTAGTGTATTTTTTTTTAATTTTACTTTTATTTTTTCACTATTACTGAATCAAGAGAGTTTGTGGTTGGTGGTGAAAACTATTAATGGAAAGTTCCATCTTCGGTTGATGAATTCAACAACTGGGCTAAGAAAACTCATCTCCAGAGTGGTGATTCTCTAGTTAATTCTTTCTACATTTGTTCCATATTCAATTGCCTGTTTAAATTGATTTTGTTTTCGTTTTCTTGCTTGATTAATTCGTCCTCTTTCCTTAAAAGACAATAGTGGGATTGGAATCACCAAGTATCCGTTTCATTGACTGTATTTTCACTTGTTTATCTTCGTTATGATTCGAAGTATTTAATGTTGTGTTTGAATTTAAGTTAGGTGAATAATCTCGTACCATTGCAAGGTCGGGAACCAAGGAATTCATGGAAGCCCTTGCAGCTGATCTGATGTCAGCATGATTGGGCACTGATGATGAGCAATATATCTGGGAGTCTCAGGCATGTCTTACGGGGAAAACAATTTCATAGCTGATGCTCTTTAGTCTCTAACTAATAACCTTTGCTATACCTGTCCCTGCATGCGTTACTTCTATTTTCTTTTCTTTTGCTATTTCCCTTTTCAGTTCTTACGATTGCTAACCTGTTTTTTTCTTCAACTTACAGATATTGAAGGGGCACACGGTCTGTTTCCTTTGGTATGTTTCTTTCTTGCATGTTCTGTTAATTTTTAACACCGTATTATGATTTTGGCTGCTTTTGTGCTCGCTTTTACATGGAGCAGGAAACAGCTTATGGCAGGTCAATGGCGAGCAATGTAGGTACAGGTGCTTGTTGAAGGAATACTCAGGGTCCTGCAGCCAATGTTGCTGCAAGATCCCTACCTCAACTTCGGGAGAATGTGAAAAGGGTTATGTTTTATTGTTTAGAGTTTTCGGATCAGGAGTTCAGAATAAACATTATATTGTTGTCATGTTTGTCTTATTGGATTATTTTCGAAGTTAATTAACTCGGAATCTTGATTTTTTTTGAAACTAGATTGAGATAAACTCTCACATTGAAGGGACCGACTTGATTGAGAAGCACTATTCAGTGTATTAGCTACCCAATCTTTCTTTTTTGGTTGAGAAGACTACATAGAAATAAGGGAAAATTGAAGCCACGGTATCAAATCTTTCATTTTTATGCAGATTTGACCCAAACATTTCATTTGTTCCAACCACGGTATCAAACCTTTCAAAAACTCGCAGTTGAAGTCCAAATAGATGAAATCTGTTAGTTGACCAAAGAATTAATGCTATCCATTATTCTGACTAATTTTGAAAGGATAAAGCGACAACTTTACATTTTTCAACAACAACAACAACAACAACAACAATAACAATAATAATAATAATAATAATAATAATAATAATAATAATAATAATAATAATAATAATAATAATACTATTCATCTTGAGGAAATTACAAAAAACCAGATGTTTAAAAATTGATTTTTAAAAATTAGGTAATAATTTTATATTTTAATAAATATATTAATATTAAAACCCTAACCCTAACTCACTTTCTTCCATGTCCCTTTCTGTCGTCTCAACTCTCTCCACCTACCCCGGCAGCGGCATCGCCCTTTCTCTCCTCTGCCTCAACTTTCTCTACCTTCTCTACCCCTAACCCTAACTATTCCGACACCGCACCCAATCCCTCATCCGTCACCGGAACCCCCTCATTTCACTGCGCGATGAAGCCGCTGTAGAAGCGATGTTGTGCGTGTGAATGTCGACGATGAGGCTGCTGCTAACTCGCAGCACCGTTGCCCGGCGGTGCACTTGCCGCCGTAGAAAATAACCGCCATTTATCACAATCGTAGGGTAGCCGCTCGTAGGACCGTCGCGTGCAGCGGAGTGTCGCTCGCATAGGACCACCGTTATGGCTCCATCATACCCTTGCCTATTCTGTGGCTCGTTCAGATTCATCAGATCTAAAGCCTAAACCAAAAAACAAGAGCCGGCAGTAGTGGAGGAAGATTGGTGGTTTTCCTATTTTTTATGTTTTTCTGGTTTTGTTTTGCAAATTGTTGTGTTTTAGTGGTGCTTGTTGTCATCTGGTAGTGGTGTTGGTGGTTTGATGATAGTCGTGCAGGTGGTTGTTGGTGGCAATGGCAATGATGGTGAATGTGGCGGTGATGACGATGGTGCGTTTCTGTTGGTGGTAGAGGTAGTTGTGGGTGATGCGGTGGTGGTTGGTGGTGGCGGTGGTTGGTGGTGGTGGTGGTGGTGGTATAGCGTTTGTAACCAATTATTTGGTTAATTTTGTGATCAAATATTGGTGGTGGATCGGGATCGGAGGTGGGGTGTTTGGTGTATGTGAACAATTATTTAATCTATTGTGACTAATAATTAAACTGACCTAAAAATTCGATAATTTGTGACTAAAAAATAATTTGCGACCAACAATTTTGAAAATATGTGACTGATAGATAAATTGTGACCTATAATTTTTTTGACCTGTGACCAATGAAATAAACTGTGATGTATAAAATTTTTGATTTGTGACTTCGAAATAATGTGACCAATTAATTTAATAATATGTTACCAATAAATAAGTTGTGACCTATAATTATGTACATGTGACAATTAATTGTATAATTGTAAATTTATTATATTTAAATAATAATTATTTTTAATTAATTATCAAAAGAACCTGTGACCAATTAATTTAATAATATGTGATCAATAAATCAGTTGTGACCTATAATTATATAATGTGACCATTAATTGTATAATTGTGAATTTCTTATATTTAAATAATAATTATTTTTAATTAATTAATTAAATATCCGAATTTTGCATTTTTTAAACTTAATACCTGATTTTTGCAATTGTGAAACTCAATACCTCATTAGTGAACTCTTCACATTCATCTTCTTCTCCTCCACCCACCCCAAAACCAAAACCCACCAAGACCCGTATTCATCTTCTTCTCCACTCACCCCCTCACACCCCACCCATCCCAAAACTAAAACCCACCAAAATCGGCACCCACCAAGCATCACCACCACAAACATGACTAGTAGTAGTAATTGGGTGTAAGTACTGTGTCTAATAACATCTAAAATCAGAAGTAGTAGAAGATTCACACTAACTGGGTGTAAGTACTATATATAATAACATGACAGCGCCACCTTCCACCGCCACCAATCATCCTCGGTAGGATTGATGACTTCATTAATTTTTCAAAGCCTGCGAATTATAGGAACTAGGAGTATGCGAAGCGAGGACCCCCTCCTTATTGTGGTAATCAATTTTTATTTTTCATTTTTCATTTTGATTTTGATCACTGTGAATCACTATTGAAATTGTAATAGTTGAAAGTGGCAGTGGATAGTGGTGGTGGTGGTTCTTTGATTTGGGGAAGAAAAAGAGTCCTCCCTTTTCTCTTGTATTTTTATTTTTATATTTTTTAATTATTATAACATTACTTTATGTGGAATAATAATAAAAATACTATTTTACCCCTTTTCTATTTGTCAAAAGAGGTCAAATTTTTATTAATGGTCAACTAATAGTTAAATTGACGGTTTCTATCTATTTGGACTTCAAGTGTGAATTTTTGAAAAAATTTGATACCATGTGTGGCACAAATGAAAAGTTTGGATCAAATCTGCTACTAAATTAAATATTTGGTACCATAGCTGCAATTCTCTCTAGAAGTAATATTCGTGAGAGAATATTTCATTTTATGCTATTATACATGTCAATTTGCTTTCTTCATAAACTAGCTAAGAAATATTTTTGATATGTATCCAATGCATTTATAATAAACTAAAAATGTAGGCAGATCAAGATTTATGAACTCTCTCGGTATTATGTAAAAGAACAAAGCCACACATATGAATGCATGTTATGCACGTTGGTTGCACGTACACCATTAGTTCTTGCTCGTTCTCTGCACATGCAATATTGACCTATATGGAACTTATATGTATATTATAAGGTATAGTTTTTATTTTCAGAGATATATGTATCTAACTTCGATAATCCCAATATCCATTTAATTCAGTCAAAAGTTTGTCTAAATTAAAAACCACAAAATATTGCTCATGGGCATTTTTTTTTTTTTCATTTTCCTTAGAATCCAGCTCAAATACATTATAAAAAGTAAACTACATACCTTATATTTTGGAAGAACAAACGACCTGCTACATTATACATAAAAGAAGAAAGATATCCATATGCACAAACGTATGCACGCCAAAGTGTAGGAAACTGTTAAAGAGAATAGCAATTAAGCAAAATCATTGTATAAGTTTCTGTAAATTCTGAAATGGAAGGGAGCATTAGAGTAATAGTCATTTAAGTGGCACTAGTGTAATATGCGCTTAATTTGCCTCTACATGCTCTCACAATGACACATTTAGCCTAATCGACCCCTTTGGAAGGCTCACTTTTTTTTCCCGACATAATTCATAAATATTTTAGATTCATCAACATACTTAAAAATGAAGGGAATCATCAATCCTTGCAATTGTTGTAAACTGGTTTCAGCATGAAAAAAAAGTCAACAAAAACTAATAAAATGATTACACAGTAACACCATAATTCTCAATCTTTTAAGAAAGTAGTAACTCTCCATTAAGAAGCTGTAAAATTGAGAGTTTAAAGTCATTCCTGAACCTGCAGCTGTGCCAAGATATATGACCTTCAAAGTACTTATGCCTTAAGGGTCATTCTGGTTCATCACCTCCTCTACAACTCGAAAAATGCTAACATCAAGGACGATGCCATCATTTATTCCACCACCGCGATGAAACTCACAGACATCGCGTTGTTCTGAAAAATTGTGAACTACAAAATCATCTCAACCTTTTTTTCAGTCCGCCACCATATCATCTGCAATGTTATATAGCTTTATATGTATCCAGTTCGGTGCGGAGAACAAAATCTCAACTTTTTGGATGGACTTGACTCTTGCCTACTTCGAAGGGATAGTCAAGAAGAATCGTCTGTAGACATGTGTAGGCCGCATGACTAAAGTAAAACATTTTTCTGAAGATACTGCATTTTCTTTTCCAGTGCTTCCTCTTTTCCCTCTACAGTAACAGCCCTTCTACGGGATGTGCACTTCAAGAGCTCATTTATTTCCCTCCTAGCCTTTGCATTTGATATAGTTAGTAGTCTCGATAATTTTGGCGTATCAGAAGAATCATTCTTGAGATTTTTCATCATAATAGAGTCAATATCATCAGAAGATTTATAGGAGAGTTCATTAGTATCTTCATCATGAGTTCTGCTTAGCGTCTTAAGGTTTACCAATGATACTGCATTTGCTTTAGCTTCTTGTACTGCCTTCACTTGTACCTTTCCAGTTATAGCTGCTCTACGGTGTAAGTTGGGTTGCTGATTTTGTGAAGCCCATTAACCTTATGCAGTTAGCCCACTATCTCAGCCCAAATGGATGTCCCGTGAAGGAACACGCTTTCTGGATTTTTTAGTTGGATCTGTTGGATTGATGACATGTGGCACATTTACTACCGTTGGATCCGTGGTGTCATATAAATAGGCTTTGTAATCCCTTTAGGTTTAGAGTGATTCATTCTTACGTGAGTTCTTGGCTGCGGGCTGTTAATCTTCTTCACTCAATCTGTAGTTTTCTGAGAAATACTTTGTGTGATTTTAATAGAGAAAAAGGGAGAAAAACTCTTGTGTGAGTTTACCCATTGAGAGATCTGTGTTGTATTGTTGGTTTGAGAACTTTTTGTTCTTGTAATTGTAACTTTTTCCTTTTTTGGGCCGGTATAGTGGATTCGAGCTTAATCCTTACGGATGCTCAATGGGAGACTAAGCGTTAGAAGCGGTCGCTGAACCTTCGGGGCCTTTGGCCAAAAAATCTTTGTGTTCTTGCTTTCTATTTGAGTACTTTTGAAATCTTGTTTTATATTTCTAAGTGTTTTGGAACTGAATCTTGGACCTACATTGGTATCAAAGCTTTGAAATATTAAAAAAAAAAAACTTCAGTTCTTCGTAAACTTATTATTCTTGAAACTTGAATCTCTTGGTGAGTGTTTCCGGCCTAAAGGAAAATGGCAGATCGTGTGCCAACATTTTTCAAATTTTTCGGTGTCTTGTGATATATTCTGCAAATTGTTGTTCCTTCTTGAATACTTAGTGTCCTGCAGTTCAATTGATGTTTTCTTTTCTTTTAAGAGAAAGTCTATTACACGAGTTTACCTGTTTTAGAATGATTTCTGAACTACCTCAAATTGCCTTTGTCTAGGGATCCCTTCGAGAACCCTAGAATCTGAGGAAATTTGGGGCTTTACGGTTCAAGAAATAAAACTGGTTACCATTTTCTGAATATTACTGGCCTGTGATACTTGTCTCTTATTGAACTACTGTGATTCTATTTCTTAAACTTTATGTTCTTGTTTTTAGGATAATATCACTTGATCATATAATCTGTGAAGGTATACACACTGAGATTTTTCTTTTTTCTCTTTTTTCAGCTTACCGAGTGTAAGTACATCTGAACATAATACAATATCGTATTGCACCTATTTTTTTGGGGGTTTGGCAGTTCCTTTGTAATTAGTATATTCATTATTTGTCTGTGTGACATATCACTGTACATCTTACACCCTATCATAATCGTCATACTGTTGCATGCTATCACTTCTAAAATTGATGTTCAACTTTAGGATGGCAAAGGAGACTTTAGTCTCTGGCGCCAGAAAATTAGGGCACTTATGTTACAGTTAAAATGTGCTAAGACCATCAATGAATCTTGGCCAGCAAGCCTGTCTGCTGATAGGAGATCTGAACAAGATGAATTGGCCTGGAGAAACTAAGACTGCTGTAGAACT
>CAIGRN010204785.1:0-33788 GCA_903798345.1 Fraxinus anomala | reverse complement strand
AAAATTGACATTTTCTATGAAAAATAAATACAATCAAAGTGTACATTTTTTGATGTAAACTTGACATTACCCATGTTTTCAAAAAATTGTAGTGAGAAACTTTTTTTTTCAATTGTTTAATAGTGCGCTATTACATGAAACAACATAAACAATAATATAAAAGATGACGTACATATAACGTGATCGTCATATTTTATATGCCACCCAAAACCAAAAGGATATCATTAGAGGACTCATTTGTCATTATAATAAAATCCAACCCTGTTCCGGTCATTCAATCTTGTCATCTCCGTCCCCAACTATCACTCACAAAAACCCTCAAAACTCTGAAACCACCACCCAAACACACAAACTCGCAACAATGGCGGTGTCATATGCAGCTCTAGTAAGTCTTCTTCAATCACAAATGCTAACTATTTAGTTTCATACGCTCCATTTTTAACTGAATTTACATTTCTGTTACTTAATTGTGTATTTTGTTTGAATTTTGCAGCCAAGTATTAGCTCAACTTCAGCTCCACGAAGCGTCAATTCTACCAAAACAACAAAATACGTTTGCCCTTTTTCCTCTTTGAAGCTTCGGAAATCTGCATCGTCTTCGACCTTTTTATCCGATTCGTTACGTCTCTCTTCTTACCCGGTTCAGAGCACAACCGGCAGTCGGTTTTCCCCCGTTCGAGCCATGGCTGAGGTGGTATTTTAACCTTTTTTTTGTTATTTTTCCTTATTTATAAATTTGTGGATTACTATTTGGAACGCGGAAAATGTGGACAAAAGGTCAAAATGAAAACTTTTTCTGGATATTATGGAAATCTATTAATTATCTACCTTCATTATCTTTTCTTCTTGTTTTCAACTTGAGGGGAAAGTGCTGTCTTTGCTAATTACAAGGAATAAAGAAGGAGCTGCTCATTCTTTTTACTGTTTGAAAAGGAATTTAATTTGATTATAGGAGGAAAATAAATGTATAGTTAAATTTTTTCTTAATGATAATGTTTGCACTAGGAAGCTCATAGTTAAAGTAATACAGATATGGATTTTACAAAATAATTGATTCAAATTTTGGAGATTTCAGTTTTGATGGTGGTTGAAGTTTTGAAATTGATTTTAAGAAGATATTTGCTAGTTTTGGTAGCAATAAATCTGCATTGCGCATTTCTCTATGCATAAGGTGTCAATGCTGAATGGCATGACTCGTGAGTTTGATTGTATTTCTAATGATGTGATTATTTTAACTCAGGAAGCATCACTGCAATCAAAAGTGACCAGTCAAGTCTATTTTGATATAGGCATTGGAAATCCTGTAGGAAAGCTCGTAGGGAGAATTGTAATTGGATTGTATGGTGACGACGTGCCCCAAACTGCTGAGAATTTCCGTGCTTTGTGCACAGGTTTTAATATTATTTCACTTGGGCTCTTCTGCAGTTTATTTATCTTATTCTTGTAATTTTGTTGAGTACTGTTTTGAATGCATCTTCCTGTAAATGTGGTTCTCAAACAGGAGAAAAGGGCTTCGGTTACAAGGGCTCCAGTTTCCATCGTGTTATAAAGGATTTTATGATTCAAGGAGGAGACTTTGACAAAGGAAATGTAGGTCTTTGTTTCACGGACTCTATTTCAATTGATTTTTTTTTTCTGTGGACTCTGTTAGTCTGTTTCGGTTAATTTTTTTAATTTTAAATTTTTTAATTTAGTTGTTTTAGACCTTTATGTCCTCCAAACCCTCCAACTTGGGAAAGAAAGAGAAGGTAGGCCTCGGGGGGTGGTGTAAAATCTCGTTAAAAATGTTTGTTGTATATGATTTTGTACCTTTTTATTGGCTTCTTAAGAAAATTTTGAAACTTATCTCAATTAGATTGGGGGTTTCAAGAGAAACAAACACGTCCTAGAGCCTCAGCAAACACGTGTCTTTTCCATATTCCATCCTAATTTGTTGGAGATTGGACTATGGAAATGCTAGTAATCTATGATGTGCGATCTCCCTCTTTCATAAGAAGGAAGAATGTGCGATCTCCCTCTTTCATAAGAAGGAAGAATGTACCCACTGGACTCCTATGAGAAAAAGACACTTAAAAAAATTGTTGGATGTTTCAGTCTGCTAGCAACTAAAAGTGAATAAGTTGCTGAGTGAAGTTAAAATGTATAATGGAGAATAAAATTGCACTAGAACAATGCTTAACCATATGAGCAAGGATGTGATTGATGCACAAATTTCTTTCTAAGGTTCACCATCAATCTCATATTTGGATATTGCTTTCAGTTTCTGACGCACTTTCTGCCAACCAGTAGTTACTGTCCTGCATAAGATGCCACAGATGTTATTATTTTGTCCAAAGAAACTACAAATCTTTCCAGCAAAGCTTTTTATACAATGAACTGAAGCATGATACTTTAGCTTTTGGTACCTTTTTCCGAAAGATTACAAAGTTATATATACTCACCACCTAGAATGTGATCACCCGATTATCGTTCCTGCCATCCTATTATTGATTCTAGTCTATAACCATTAATGTAGTCTATTTGCTCGCGTCTGTGTCTACTTGTACTGCTGTTATGGATTATTCGCAGTTGGTTTTCTCGTTTCTATTCTATGCCTTTTTTTTTTTTTTTTTTTTTTTTTTTTTTGGTTATTACATTTGAATAAACATCAGTAAAGAAAGTTCTCCGATTTGCTTCTGGGTTGAGGATCAATAATCATATTTTGTGAGTCGTTTCAAAATATTAAATGGCAAAATCTACGAGGAAGATTTATGAAGCATGTATGGATACCACATAACTTTAAGCTCCAACAAAGGCTGTACGCCATGGTGTCAGCATTACCCATGATATTGCATTCTTCTAATTCAGTTCTAATAGCTCCACATTAAAATGTAACCAGGACACTACTTTATAACACACATGCTACTGATATTTGTTCCTTCGATTTGATTGTCATGACATGTGGTGGCTGGAATATTGCTTGAAGATTTTTCACTATATTATATTCTTAGTATACATATTTCTTTTGTTACGAAGAAATTTATGTGGTTCCACCATACATATCAACTGATGTTTTTTTATTGGGATTTCTGTTTGGCAGGGAACTGGCGGTAAAAGCATTTATGGTCGTACGTTCAAAGATGAAAACTTCAAGCGTAAGTTTGCCCTCTTCATTTAGTTATTACTACTACTAAGAACTTGTTGCTACTGATACTAAAATTTAATGAGTAATCCTGTACCATGTGCAGTGACTCATACTGGACCTGGAATTGTTAGCATGGCAAATGCTGGCCCCAATACCAATGGAAGCCAATTTTTCATTTGCACTGTCAAGGTATGTAGATGTGCATATAAGCATTTTAGTTTTTACAGAATGCAGTTAATAAACATTTCATCTTTCCAAACGTCAACAAATTTTCTGTTTTTATTTTTCAGATTGAGAAATGATCAACTCTATAATACATTATCTTAGACCTGTGTCCTTAACCATTTGTTTCTTTTATTTTACCTCTCTCTCTCTCTCTCTCTCTCTCTGCTACATGTTTGTTTAAGCTTTGAGGACCATTCTGTCACCAATGATATTTACATGGAGACTGAGTAATACTATTTATCACCACCGGAAATTATCACCAATAAATGTGGCAGTGGCCGCCTCCATATAGAATTCACTTGACAGGTTAAACATATCCTTTAATAATTAGTTTCGGGAGAACCCTATAAAATGCATTTGCAGCTGGTGCTCATCGAAATACTCGGATCAAAGTTAAAGCTAGAAGGTGAATAGGATTCTTTTCTCAAAAACTTTGATGTGGAGCACCACTATGCACCCCTCGGGTCTATTGCACAAGGGGGTTAGCCCCAAAGCAAGCAAATAGTGCTTGGGATGGATTCGTGGGGTCTGATTCTGGGTGATATACGACTTGATTGCTCATCTCCTATCAGCTATAGCTCCCTACATAAAGCAATTGAATTGTTTTGAAACTTATGAGTATTTATGCTTGATGAATTACAGACACCATGGCTTGATCAGAGACACGTCGTTTTTGGACAAGTTTTGGAGGGTATGGACATTGTAAAGCTGATTGAGTCGCAAGAGACTGACAGAGGTGATCGTCCTAGAAAGAGGGTTGTCATAAATGACTGCGGGGAGCTTCCAATTGTTTGAGGTGGAAATTTATAGTTCACGTATTTGAGAATCTCCAATTTTCATTGTAGAGAGGGCTGTTTGTTCACGGGAACAATGTCCAATTCTCTGTTGTAATTGTTTTGTATTTTGAGACGAGTAAGCACGAAAAGTTGAAGCTACAATTTGAGGTGAGTACTCATCGATGTTTGTTACATGAAAATAATGATGCTAATGACAGGTTGCATGGTTAGTAAATTGAACTGCTCATTGTCAATTCTGTTCTTTACTACTTTACAAACTTCAAGTCCATTGTACTAAGTGATGTACACGGAATGTTCAAATTGTAGTAAAGTGTGCTCAACTTAAATTTAATGAATTTTAAAAGATTATAAATTTTAATAAATTTTGTGAATTTGAATAAATTTTCACGAAATTCATCAGAATCTCATTAAATATGATAAAATTTCATAATAGTCTGTTATGTGCATTTTTGAGATTGAATTCATCAAAATCTTTTGAAATCCTTCTACTAATGAAATCTTTATAAATTTACGAGTTATCTATGATATCTAAAATTTAAATACTTTAACTGAAAGTCAATAAAATCTAAATTGAAGGCACTTAGATTTTAATTAAATTCATTAGAACCTCAATCATGGATACTTGATATAAAGATTTTTAAAATACATTAAATCTCAATTGAGGATGTCCCTGCAAAAAAAAAATAAAATAGTAAACTTTTTAAAAAGATTATTATTCGTATTTTAAAGCTCAAAATACATTCAAATAGCTTGGAATCATTTATTAATGAATCCATGTAGATTTGCGAGTTATAAATATTTAAGAATTTAAAGAATTTCATAGAAATCCATTAAAATCTTATTTAAAAACACTTACTTTTATATATTTTTTTAAAATTCATTTAAATGATACGTGAATTTAGAAGAGCTTTTATAATTTGAATAAAATTCAGTTGGATTCCTTGAAAATAAGTCATTTTGATAAAAAAAAAAGAGTTAAATAATAATTTTTATGAAAATGTGTGGTTAAAAGTAGGTTTCTTTTTTAATAAATATGTAAAATATTTAATTGTGTGAACGTAAAGTTAAAAATAATTCTATAACAATATATTAAAGAGCTTGAAAAGCCACTCAATTTTACAGAGCATGATTCTGCCGAACACCATCACATACACACAATGCCAGGGGTGGAGTATTTTTTTTTTCGGTAGACCCCGACATGTGAGTGGGCGTAAAACATTAGAAATTTTTTTTCGTACGTATGGTTTTTTCTTTTACTATAATCTTACCCAAACATCCTAAAAATCATGTGACGAAGACTTGATTTCTATTGGCTACCAAAATTCTGCAGACACAAAGTAACAAACAAAAATTTCAGTTCTTTTACTCATCGGAGTTATCGCTCCGAGTAATCCTTTATCTTCTTCATCTCTCCATTTTTTTTTTGTGGATTCATAGAACTATGAATTGACTGCAATCTTAGTTCCTCCAGCAGTATACAGTACACACTATGGCGAGTACTACAGTTAGTTTAACGATTCTGATTCTGATCGTGAGTGTTTTGTGTTTGGCGGAATGCAAGTATATGGTTTACAATACTTCACAGGGCATTGTTCCTGGGAAGCTTAATGTTCATATGGTTCCTCATTCGCATGATGATGTTGGGTGGTTGAAGACCATTGACCAATATTATGTTGGCTCTAATAACTCTCTACAGGTTATATTTCCCCCTATGGATTAATGAATTGATTGGTTTTTGGTTTGGGTTCGGCTCTATTTTACCTTATCTATTTCTATTTCTATTTCTTCTGAGCTTCATTTCGTATTAATCTGGATATTTTCATAATATGAATTACTATCTGGGAATTGGTTATGAATTAGTATATTATTTGGAAAATTATAGAAATCGTGGCTGTAGTGTCATTTTTGAAATTGATCGAATTTTATCGGTTGAATATGCTGGTTTTTATGCAGGGAGCGTGTATTCAGAACGTACTGGATTCATTGATTCCAGCACTATTGGCTGATAAAAACAGAAAGTTTATTTTTGTTGAACAGGTAAAACTATCAACCTTTTTCTTACATGTTTGTGTTTGTCAAGTGTCCCATGAAATGCACGTTGATATAATTACTCGTGACACAGGCATTTTTCCAGCGATGGTGGGAAGATCAGAGTGAAGCAATGCAAAGCACAGTCAGAACTCTTGTCAGCTCGGGTCAACTAGAGATGATGTACTATTTTTACATAATACAATATTACGCTAACAACATTTACAATTCTATAAATCATTATGAAAAATTAGATGATCTTAGCTTGTGCCTCGAGAATAAACAGCTAGGTGTATGTGTTTTTAATTTATAACATGTTTGGAGTTGTATATAAACGGTTCAAACTATAAATACGTAAAAATGAGTGGCAGATAGGTGAGGACTACTTTTGGATTCCATGGAATGTGTGGATAAAAAGTGATTTGACCGTTTATAAACAAATTACAAACGGTAGCCAGACATGGGTTTAATTGATTGCTCATGTAGTAAGTATGAAAGTTAAAGACAGATTATATTTTCTTCCTTCAACTCTTCTATGATAGGTGAAACATTTTATCCATTTGTTCATGTAAATGTAGAAATGGTGGTATGTGCATGCACGATGAGGCGGCAACACATTACATTGACATGATAGATCAGACAGCTTTGGGCCACCGATTTATTAAAAAGGAGTTCAATGTCACTCCAAGAATCGGTTGGCAAATCGACCCCTTTGGACATTCTGCTGTTCAGGCTTACCTTCTGGGGGCAGAGGTAAAGTCATGACTCTTTCCACTTTAATAAGTGTCCAGCCATCGTTTTCTTATTCAAAGTTTAAGCATCGTCACATATTCTGCAAAATAATCTATATGCGTTTAGTCAATATAATGACCTTGTGATTATTAACGGTTTAGGTTGGATTTGACTCTCTTTTCTTTGGACGTATTGACTACCAAGATAGAGCAAAGAGGAAAGGTGACAAGAGTCTTGAGGTTATCTGGCGGGGTTCTAAGAGTCTTGGTTCGTCTGCTCAGGTTAGTTTCACATTGCCAAAATTTTCGATGTCACAATTGGACCAAGATATGTACGTATTTTAATGTTTATGAATATTGTTATGTCTCGCCAATTTGTTTATTGTCTCTCATGCATTGAACAAAATGTTGAACCTTGTTTTGCTTCCCACCGTTTTAGATATTTTCTGGTGCATTCCCTGAGAACTATGAACCACCAAGTACATTTTACTTTGAAGTCAATGATGATTCCCCGATTGTCCAGGTAAAGTTTTAAAGGAATAAATTGTTGGGCCGTGGAACTATTTCTGCTGGCATAGTACTTATCCCTTAAATTTTTTACTACTGAAGGATAACGTTAACCTCTTTGACTACAATGTTCAAGAGCGTGTTAATGATTTTGTAGCTGCTGCATTGTCACAGGTATGTGGATTTTATTGTTGTCTTTTTCAATTCATTGCAAACTTGTCAAGCTGTTTTTAACTGATTGTTTGTAGAAGTGTGGTCTAACGATATTTTTTTATTCTTTTTTAAATTTAATTTTGTGGAAATGTTATTTCAAATGAATTAAGTTCAAATGTATATGAAGTAACTGTCTTGGTTGGTTGATTTTCGGTTTCTTACACAGGCTAACATTACCCGTTCAAACCATATAATGTGGACCATGGGAACAGATTTCAAGTATCAATATGCCCAGACATGGTTTCGCAATATGGACAAGCTCATACATTACGTAAATCAAGTTAGTATTTCCTTGGTTGTATTCTTCACATTCTTTTTAGTGTTGGTGGGTATGTTACCTCTGTTACAGAAGTTAGAGCTCATTTTGTGAAAATATCATTATGTTTGGTGAATAGTTGCTCAATACTTATTATTGCTATCAATTCTTTATCATTACTAGTAGTCTAGTGTTTCAGTTCTATTTCTTGTTTTATAAACTTTTCATACAATCAATGTAGGATGGACGTGTAAATGCCTTATATTCAACTCCATCCATATACACTGATGCAAAATATGCTTTAAATGAGTTCTGGCCTCTTAAAACTGACGATTACTTCCCGTAAGTACAAAATTTTTCAACTGTATTACTCTATAAACAACACTATTTTATTTTTATTTTTTTGTTCTTGAGTTGTTTGCTAATGGTTGATGCATGTTGTGTATCAGATATGCAGACCGTATCAATGCTTATTGGACTGGTTATTTTACAAGTAGGCCTGCCCTCAAAGGCTATGTTAGAATGATGAGTGGCTACTATTTGGTAAGTCATAATACTGTTTCATATGTTTTTTTAATAATTTGGATCCTCACTATGCTTGTATAACTAAATAAAATAGGCAGCAAGGCAATTGGAATTTTTCAGAGGAAGAATTACTGGACGCACAACTGACTCTTTAGCTGATGCTTTGGCTATCGTGCAACATCACGATGCAGTTACTGGTACGGAAAAGCAACATGTCGCCAATGATTATGCTAAAAGGCTTTCGATCGGTTACAAGGAGGTGAAGTTTTTTCCAATGTCCTAGTATTGAGTCATTACTGCAGTTGATCACTTCACTATTTATTCAATTACTGTATTTACTGTAAGACTACTAGCAGGCTGAGGAGGTTGTTGCTGCATCACTTGGTTGTATGACCCAGTCATCGCCATCTTCAGTATGCAAGAATCCCATTCCGAAATTCACACAGGCAAACATTTGGGACCTTTCATTCTGCTGAAATTGTATCTTTTCCCTTTTTCTTGCTAGATGTAGATAGTTTGAATTTTTGAGTCAACTACTGATGCATTGAAATTATTATGTTTTCCTTTACAGTGTCCGCTTCTGAACATAAGCTATTGTCCTCCAACAGAAATCGATTTGTCTCTTGGGAAAAAACTAGTAAGTAGAATGATTTTTTGTTGATTTGCTGTAAAAGCCTTTTCTATAGTTATGAAGATTGCTGAGCTTTTGGGAAAATATCAAAGTTATTTCCTAACGTAATTTTTTTCATTTGGAGTATATAAGTACCATGTCCGTTTTCTGTAGGTGGTGGTCGTCTACAATTCTTTGGGGTGGCCAAGAACAGATGTTGTGAGAATTCCTGTGAGTACTTTAAAAACATTTCTTTCACATGTTACTTAGGTTGAATTATCTAGATTAATTTCAAAGAAGGGTTTATTCATACTTTATATCTTCTGCATCATCTTTACTCTTGGATTGTATTTGTTATTATTTATAAAAAAGGACTGATCTATGCGACATCAAATCAGCAAATATTTATCTCTGTAAGAAATGCTTGATAAATGGTAAACAAGTTATAATCCGTATGCTAGAGCATAAGGATCTATCCTTGTGAAAAAAAAAAAAAGACATTTATGGATTTATGTCATAGAATAATGCTTAATTGTATGCTTACAAACTCTTAAAACTCATGTTATATGTCCAGGTTATCAATGAGAATATAACTGTTCAGGATTCTGCTGGAAAAGTGATTGTATCACAGCTTCTTCCTATAGTTAATGCCACATTAGCTGTGAGGAAGTACTATGCTAGTGCATATACAGGTGAATCACCCAGTGTTAGTCCCATGTATTCGCTTGCATTTGAAGCGGTTGCACCACCTTTGGGTTTTAGTACTTATGTGATCTCAAGTGGTAAAATCTCAGGTTGTTAGCCATATTTTTATATTTTGAAACCATTGATTTCAGTCAATCATGTACAGTGAATCCATTTTAAGTCTGGTTATATTCTCATCTCCTGTTTCAGGGAAACAAACATCCTACACATCTGATGGAAGTCAAAATGATACTATAGAAATAGGCCCAGGCAACTTGAAGCTTATATATTCTGGGAATGATGGAAAACTCATCCAATATATTAATAAGCGAAACTCGGTATGTTATTCTAGAAGTGCTCCATCTCTTCTATTTCGTTTTATCTCCTCGGCACAATTTTATGTTTAATACCATAACCTATATGCTAAAATGTATATTTCACGAATATAGGTTAAAGTTTCTCTGGGGCAATCATATAGGTACTATGCTGGAGTAGACTTTGATTCAGATCAGGTACTGGCCCTCTTCTTTTATTTGAGCTCCTTCTGTTGAACCCTAAATGGATTCTGTTGAAGTTTATTACGTTTAATCATATTTTTTGTTGTTCTTTCTACTTCATTTTATTTTTACCTTTGTAGAATGGTTTAGCTTATCTTCTAACTATTATATTTACTTGTTGAAGGCCACTGGAGCATATATTTTTCGCCCAAATGGTACCTCGTTCCCAATACAGTCTGAGAAGGTAGACAATTTTCCATTGAAGTCGAGTATTTGATGCATTACCTCCAATTTAATGATCAAATATATCGCAGATTCCACTAACAGTTCTTCGGGGACCACTCTTTGATGAAGTCCATCAAAGAATTAGTTCATGGATATATCAGGTAATTGCCAAATTCATTGATTTAGTATTCTTTATTTAAACTCATTTGGAATAAGAGTTCATGCCATAGAAATTTAAGTTGGAAAAAGGATTTGTCAGGCTCATGGATATCACAGTGCTTACATTTCAATCATTACTTTCAACCAGTATATACCATGAATATTTTTGGAAGTGTTTTCTCATCATAGATCGCTAACTTGTGTATGGGTAGATTACGAGAGTCTACAAGGAGAAGGAACACGTTGAGGTTGAATTTACTGTAAGTCAATCTTACTTCATTTGTCCCTGGAGATTTGAAAATATTTGGAGCTAGAAATGCCATTATTGGAGCGGCTTCCATAAATTTTCTCAAATTGCAGGTGGGCCCCATACCCATTGATGATGGAGTTGGCAAAGAAGTTGTATCTCAGATATCAACCACATTACAAAACAACAAAACATTTTATACAGACTCTAATGGACGCGATTTTCTTGAACGGGTATGTTTCATACACTACTTCTATGTCTGATGGTAATAAAGAATATTGTTATTCGCAACATGAGATTTTGGTCAGCATATTTCATCCTTATCATGTACCATCTGTCCATTTTCTATCTGGTAAATTGTAAGCATTGTCATATGACAAGTATATCGTCATCTTGCAGATTCGAGACTATAGAGCTGATTGGGACCTTCAAGTGAACCAACCTGTTGCTGGAAACTATTATCCTGTATGTTTAAACTAGCTCTAAACTTATTAGATTTTTTTCTTAAGAAAAGGATTTTTCAGAAATCACACTCTTATTCAACTAATTGGAGACTAGAAGAGTTCACTTTTCTAAACGACAAAAATGACGAAGCGTTCTCCTTTATAGTAGACTTAGAATGTAACTAGTTTGTCTCCAGATTGATTGAATATTTTGGCTTCAGAAATTAAAATTCAGTTGATGTTTCTTTCAGATCAATCTTGGAATTTACATGAAAGATAAGACCACTGAGCTATCAATCTTGGTGGATAGATCTGTGGGAGGTTCAAGCATTGTTGATGGCCAAGTGGAGCTAATGCTCCATAGGTTGTTCTAATCTTCTTTAATGTTTTTTTTTTTTCTGAATTGAAATGTAATTTTCCTTCTTTTGATATTTGTATATGAACTAGTTGAGAGACAACCAACAGCTTTGAGATAAATGACTCGAGTCCCCTTGTTTTATAGGAGATTGATCTATGATGATGGCAGAGGTGTTGAAGAGGCTCTAAATGAAACAGTTTGCATTCTTGATAAATGCACAGGTTTAACGGTATGATGTCAAGTAAAAAATTTAAAATTGAAGTAGACGTGGATGCAATAATCTGCTGCCTTTATTTTGCAGTGTACTTCCGCAGCTCTATCTAATTAGATTCAATAGCATTCTTACTTTCTTGCAGGTCCAAGGGAAATACTTCGTAAGATTTGATCCACTTGGAGAGGGATCCAAGTGGCGTCGGACATTTGGACAGGAGATATACTCTCCATTTGTTTTAGCTTTCACTGAGCAGGTAATTTAAAGACCTGCAGTGTTTCTGCTGCTAATGCAATCATTCTGTTTAACTCAAATTTTTTTTCATATGACTATAGGATGACAACTGGACAAACTTCCGAGTGCCATCCTTTTACGGCATGGACCCGTCCTACAGTTTACCCCACAATGTTGCGATTATAACCCTCCAGGTAACCCTTCAGTGCATCTTCAGTTCTTTTATTTAATACAGTCCATTCAATCCACATTACCATATATGCTATTGGTGTAGAATGATGGTTGCATTTATGACTAGGGGAGGGGAAATTAGTCGCCTAACCGACCCAAACAGCCAAAACAAACTGACTCAGGTCGGTTTGAGGGATCGTGTTTAAAAAAATTGATTTTTAAGAGAACATCTCCTTTAACGCGATAAACCGAACCGATCCAAACCCATCGAGTTGGTTTATTCATCTTGTCGGTTTGGTTGTAGGGTTGGGTCTAACTCGACTTGTGCCCACCCCTATTTATCACCTAGTTTTTCTTTTAGACTTATTATTACCTCTCCATTGCGAAACCTCAGGAGCTTGAAGATGGAAGCGTCCTACTCCGGTTTGCTCATTTATTCGAGGTTCTTTCTTCTTCACGCACCAGAAAATGTCATTTTTCTTCCAATACGCTTTAAAAACCTGTTTTGTGCATCTATTTGTTTTTATTTTCTGAAAGATATTATTATGAAAACATTTCAGAGAAAATGTTGTGTGTCTTGTTATGATTAATAATTTCGGTCTGATCCTAGGTTGGAGAGGATAACGACTTTTCAGTATTGGCAACTGTAGAGTTAAAAAAAGTTTTCCCGAATAAGGTAAGTATTTTCAAGTCAAACAAGTTAGTGATTATACTTGTGTATCTTCTATTGTTAATAGCCTTCACATGTCCTCCTTTAGATGATCAAAGTTACAGAAATGAGTTTATCTGCTAATCAAGAAAGAGAAGAAATGGAGAAGAAAAGATTAGTTTGGAAAGTAGAAGGTTTGAATGGAAAACAAGACAATGTGTTGAGAGGGCGTCCAGTCGATCCCGTGAAGTTGGTTGTGGAACTTGCACCAATGGAAATTCGTACATTCATCATAAATTTCAACTGAAAGATCTCCACAATTACAATGTGATGTAAGTTGACATCAGTTGATTGGTCGAATAACAGTCAACGGTGAGACTTTAAAACATCGAATTGTACATGGCTAGAAGGTTATGAGCAGCTCTAGTGGTTTCTCCGGTTTTACGCCTCTACCAAAATAAAATGTGCAACTGTCTATTAAATGATGTTGCCAAGTGTATCATTTTGTGGTTGAATTGTTCATCGAAGTTGTATTAATCATGTCGTCAAAACAATGGTTTCGGTGAAGAATTTAGTGTTTATTGACAACAGAACATAAATATCCAATGTTTGCCAACAAAATTATGGTACAACGAATATCGATGAAGTGATAGCTTTTGTTGTGAAGTATAAAATTATTATTGTTTTATCCAAGAATTTCCTTTCTAATCTCTCTTCACCACCAAATTTCATATAATATTTTATTATGATCACTTAATTTTATATAGCATTTTACTATAGTCACCCAATTTCTTTTCACAAATTTCATTAATTTTTACGGGGTAAAATGGTAACTTTGTATTATATATATATATAATAAAAAAAATAAATGAAAGTTTTTAAAAAAATTTAAAATGTTTATTTTAAAATAAGTTTTTATTTTATTTTATTTTTCTAAGTAACTTTTTTTAAATAAGTTTTTAATTTATTTTAAAACTTTTTTTTTAAATAAGTTTTTATTTTATATATATAATGCAAAGTTACTGTTTTACCTCTTTTAAAATTAATGAAAATGGTAAAATAAAGTTGTGTGACTATGGTGAAATGTTATATGAAATTGAATGGTTATGGTGAAATGTTATATGAAATTAGATGATCATAGTAAAATAAAATCAAATTGAGTGACTATCGTGACGCTAAGTATAAAGTTGGATGATTATGGTGAAATAAAATTAAATTTGGTAGATATAGTGATACCAAATATAAAGTTGAGTGATCATTAGTGGATTTAACATGTAGTTTTTATTTATGGTTGAAATGTATACTTATTATCAGACTCTCGAGGTATTCAAATTATCAATGACTTTTAAAGACTTTTATAAAAGTTTCTAGACCCGTGTTTGGTATACATTTTTTGGAAAAATAATGTATTTTTACTGTTGATGTGATGGGGAATATGTGATTGAAAAAGAAGGAAAAATTATTGATATAATGGAAAATATTATTTTATTGAAGAATGTGTGATTAAAAATGAGTAGAAGAATGATAATGAAAAAAAAAATATGGCTTAAACACAATCTAGGTTACCAACTAATAAGTATAAAAGACTAAAATAAAATTTTAAAATTTGTTTATCATTCATTCCAAAAATTTGAGATACTTCCACAAAAAACACACACACACACACACACACACACACACATATATATATATATATATATATATATATATTCTTTCACTAATTCTCTCTCTCATACGAACATTAGTCATAATTAAAATTTTCTTCTACTGAGCCCCTGTTTGTTTGTCATTTATTTACCATTAGTAGAATAAATCTTACCGTTGTAGCTTGGAGGAGCAGCATTTTTTGATCAAAATGTGTCATGGTGGGTTTCAGCTTGTTGAACAAAGAGTCAATTTTTCATTTTCAACCAAAAATAATGACAAACAAATAGGGGTTGAATTTCTATTCTCTCTCTCTCTCTCTCTCTCTCTCTTTTATTTTTTATCTTAATTTTTTATTAAAAAAATAATTTGTAACTAAAAATTCTTATAACTTTTTTTTAATCATTTTTTTATGAAAAATATTTGTAGTTAAGAATTATAAGATTTTATATAAAAAGATTAATTTATATTTAAATTTAATTATATTAATTTATTTTAACTTTAAAGTATGTCATATTGATAATATTAAATATTAAATTATTTATTTATTTTTATGAAAGAATGATGTGCATATATTTTAGAAATATTTTTTATTATATGAGAAGGTGTATATGGCAAGAACTCGATTATCTAAGACACATGATTACTCTGCTAATAAACCTCCCCCCTTTGAACATAGATCCGTACTCCCACTTAAGAGGGAAAAGCTGTCCATTCCTGGTTCTCATGTAGTTGTGAGAATTTTATACTATCGTTCTAGATCTGTGACTTTTATTTTCAATAAAAGTTTTCACAAGTCTTTTAAATTTTATAGAAGTTAGAGAAGGTGTATGTGAGAATTTTATACCATTATTCTAGACTCACATGAATTCTATTTTCAATAAAAAATTTCGTACGTCTTTTAAATTCTATTAAAGTCTATAAAATTTTTAAAATGAAAGTCTGCAGAAGTTCGAAAGAATTTTATTAATTCCATACAAATTTATAAAACGTTCATGAAATCTATAAAAGCCATCATTTTGAGAAAAAAAGTTCATAAAATCTTCGAGTGCCAATTGAATACGTCCCTTGAAACTTATTTAAATAAAACTACACATAACAAAGAATTTTGAAATATATTACCAATTTCAATTTTTGTCTTAAAAAATAAAATTTCAATTTACTCGTTCCCAGCCCCAAACCCTCTTGTCTACCCTGACCCTCGAAAAATTCTCTTTTTAGGAACGGCCGGAATATACCTTCAATCTTTAATGCGCTGTTGTCTCCATTCAATTGGACTTCCATAGTTTTTCAGATCTTCATTTTCTTAGATGGCAAAAGCAAACGATATCGCGGCTATGGAAATCGATAATCAGAATTCGATCACCACTGATCAGATCAATTTCACCAAGTTCTCCGTCAATGGTATACAATGTATTTGACTACCGCTCTATATAGAATTTAATTTTTAATATATTTTTTTTGGCAAATTGACAGTGCAGCAGCTCTTGAAATCGGCTCAAATGCAGCATGGGTTGCGCTTTGGCGATTACCTTCGTTACCGGTATAATTCGATTACTGTTTATGATGCTATTTTTCAGTTTGCTTGCGTGCGCCTGTTTATAAATGAAAATCTTCGTTTTTTTTGGGAAGGGAAAAGTTGGGTTTGAGATACTGAGTTAGGTTTAGTTTTTGGGAGTTTGGTGTGAAATTGATGCGATTTTTATTTTTATTTTTGCTGAGACGCTTGTTCATTTTGAGTTCTTAGGCGATACTGCACTGCACGTTTAAGAAGACTGTACAAATCTCTGAAGTTCACGCACGGCCGTGGAAAGTATACAAAAAAAGCCATTGCTGCTTCTACGGTCACTGAAGTCAGGTAAGTGAGCACGTGTACCGGTGTCCATGTTTATAATTTTTATTTTGTGAATCACAGGATTCAATTGATGTCTTCATTTAAGAGTTCAATAATTTGGAGATTTTACTTGTGTTTTCTATGAAAGAATATTTGCAAATTTCCATAATTATAATTTAATTAGCAGGTCAATTCATGAGGCTTTTGTGCTGTTTAAGTTTCTGGTTTCCTAATTACTCCTTTTATTATATAAATCCATTTCAATTATCACTCAATTCTCACCAAAACTGTCATATCCCAAAAGAGTACATCGATAACAGAAGAAGCTCCCATTCGAGCTTCCCTCTTCCACTTGAGAGATTTCTTGTGGAATTCTTTCAAGTCTTGTAAAAAGATCCATGGCTACATTCAAAGCCTTTTTTTTGCCGACTTCTTCAATTATCACCAAAAGATGTCTTTTAATTGAAGCACTTGTACAAATATAGGTTTCTCCATTTGGTTCTCTATATGGCTGAAAGAGCATGGAGCCATGCCATGGAAAAGAAAACGTTACCAGATGGTCCAAATGCACGCCAGCGCAGCTACCTTATAGGTAGATTGAGAAAGGCAGTAAAATGGGCTACCCTCTTCCAGGAATTGTGTGCCTTCAAAGGAGATTCCAGAACATCTCTAGAAGCTGAGGTGTGGATTGTGACTTTGATTTGGCTGCTTTATACTGATTTTTTATTTCAATTTGTGGTTCAGTAATTATATTATGACTCATTTAATAGATCACTATATTTTTTAAGTCTTTTAAGTAGGCTTTTTCTTGTTAGCACTGTGGATTATTGCTCTTTTGATTGCCTTCCATGTCATCTTTAAAGTTTCTTAATATGAATGGCAATTTTAGTATATATAAAGCTGGAGAGGCAGTTTCTATGTCATGATAATACCCCTGAATAATTGGATAGGCTCATGGAAAGTATACGAACTGGTAAAGGAATGGATTATTGGACAAGTAAAGGAACACATTAGCGAATGCATCAATGCTGGCTGCTGTATCTTTTCAGAGAGTACACAATACTTTTCTTCCCGTGTCTTGACTTTTTAAGCCCACAGCTTTGATTTATTTGAGTAAAGTCTACCCTGAATTATTGTAATACACGATTTTACCTTTTTCTGCCCAGAATATTTTTGGTAAAAATTGATTCTCCTGGTTGTTTTCTGTTTTAATTTCAATGTCTTACATGCATAACCCTGTTCTATCTTTGTCGAGTCATGCTCAACTTCTTTTTAAAAAAGATGAAATTTCTTATGAAGCCGCTTCTGGTTTCTAACTTGCAGGCCTATGCTGCTTATATGAAGGGGAATTTGTTATTTGAACAAGATCAGCACTGGGACATAGCATTGAAATGTTTCAAAAGTTCCAGGTACATTCGTGTCAGATAATTGTGTCGTTTGGTTTATTCATAGATGGGAAGGTTTAACTTGTTGGCTTTTATGCATAGCATAAAATTCTATTTTTTGACTCAAGAAAAATCAAGTGAATTTATTACGTCTTTGCTCCAGATGTTTTGCATTTTTTCATCAACTCACTACCTGCTTACAAGGGTATTTCTCCTGTCTTTGCTGCTATAACATGTTGGCTAACTTCATAATTCTGATAGAGCTGTTTATGAGGAACTTGGGAAGTACGGAGACCTAGAGAACCAAGTATTGTGCCGGGAACGGGTTGAAGAACTTGAGCCAAGTATACGATATTGCCTACACAAAATTGGGGAGTCAAATTTACCAACTTCTGAGCTAGTACACATAGGAGAAATGGAAGGGCCTGCTCTCGACCTTTTCAAAGCTAAATTGGAGGTTTGTTATACATGTAGTAGCTATATTCTGATTATATTCTTTTTCATAGATTAAGGGGAGGGTAGTTTTGTTCTAGGACAGAGAAAAAAAGAAAAAGAAACTACACGGGCATCTTGGTATGATTTAATCTTCATTGTCCCTTTTTTTCTTTTTTTAATTTGGTTGTTTTCATTGTAGGCTGCCATGGCTGAGGCTAGATCTCAGCAAGCTGCATCTATGACAGAATTCTATTGGCTTGGCCATAGATTTCCAATTTCGAATGCGAAGACTCGGGTTTCCATACTGAAAGGTCAGATTTAGTCTTGTTATCTTTTATTTTCCTGTTGTATGACACGTGTTAACCTTTTTATGGGTTGATTGCATTTTTTTGATAATTATTTCTAGTTTTCACCTAGAATGCCTTTTAAGTGTTGTTTTGAGTAAGACTGAAAGAAGGGATTGGATATATCACTTTTGATTGTTGCATCTTTAAGTGATTTATTTTGCCTGTGAATGCATCCTTCTTGGTTGGAGTTGGTGACTGCTTTAGTCTTGCATCATTCATTTTGCAACTGCCTCAAGCGCTGTTTTTGTGTTACAAAATATGTTCAGCTCAGGAGCTGGAAAAAGATATCAATGGTCCAGCAGCAGATTCGCTTCCTGCAGAGAAAAAAATTGTATTATTTGACAGAATTTTTTCTGCTTACAATGAAGCCAGGAGCTACATACGCAATGATTTGGTGAGAACGGCTAGTTACTGTGGTTGTTTCTTTTGTAATTTGTCACACGTATTGGACATGGTATCAGATTTCTATCACTTCTTTTGAAGAGTCTGACTCAATTATTTGTTTGCTTTAGGTTACCACAGGTAATTCTGAAAAAATGAAAGATGATCTGAGTGGCCTTGATAAAGCTATTGGTGCTATCTTAGGACAGCGAACAATTGAGCGTAATCAGTTGTTGGTGAAAATAGCCAAAAGTAAACTCAGCAAGCTTCATGTCGATAAGAATGAAAAAATAACGAAGCCTGAAGAACTTGTCCGGTTATACGATCTCCTACTACAGGTGAATGTCCATCATATTTTTCTTCTACTGTAAATTTGATATTTCTAAGTATAAACAGAAATACTTTTGACGAAAAATGAGCAGTGGATGCTCTATGAATAGCAGTAAGCTTGGTTATATTCATATTCTGACAGAACTTACTTTTCTTTCTGACAGAATACTGCCGATCTTTCTGACTTAGTTAGTTCAGGAAGAGATAGAAAACCAGAAGAAGTGGCATTTGCTGAGGAATGTGAACTCAAAAGTTCTGCCTTTCGAGCAGAAAGGTTTGACCCTTGTCATTTCCTTGTGCTTTAGGCCCTTTCTTTTCCTTGGCTCCTTGCAGACATCACTTTAGATTATATAATTCTCTTTTGGGACCGATTCATTCACTACTAAATTTGTTTGGATGAAGATACTTTTACCATTTCTAATTGGTCCATTTTTGCGAACTATCATTTGTCCCTTGTATTTTAAGATTTGAGGCAGCTTTCTGGAACAACTGCATTGTTCAAGTGCATAGAAGGTTGTGTAGTCTTTTAGCCTTTGGGGGACAAATATTACTACTTTGACATTGACGCTCTTGTTCGCATATAGTTTGTTATTTACTTTTGTTGCCTTTGGATAGTTCTCATGTCTCATTTTGCTGAACTTTTTGTTTCTATTTTTGGTCTCTGATATTCCTTTTGCATGGTATGATAACTCAAATATCCAGCAGTCTCATCTTTGTCTTACGTTAGCAATCATGTCTTTCTTTGGCATTTCTTTTGTTCGTATTAGAGTGTTTTCCAAATGTGTGATCAATGTGAACTTGGGTAAACTTAGATAAAGCTTCCTTATAATTTTTGCAGATGCTTTTACTTAGCTAGATCTTACAGTTTGGCTGGAAAGAGGACTGAAGCTTATGTTTTGTACGGCAAAGCTCGCTCTCTGGCTGACACTGCCATTACGAAGCTTCAGAGTTCGAATAATGCTGATGAGGTGTGCAGGTTTCTTATCTTTAAAACACTGTACATCTGTTTTATGTATCGTGCATTATAACTCCTACTTATTTCGACAAGGGCCTGTTGTTCTGCTCTGCTACTTTTTAAAATTTATATCCAAAATATTCCTCTGTTGGCTCATGAGGTAGACCGTATGTAGTTACAGAACCATGTGGGGAATCCTTTTCTATCTGGTATTATTTTCTGTCAAAATATTTACCCTTATATGCCACTTGTGGAATGTGTTTGAAATAATAAATCCCAATTCCCTGAAAACTTTGCTTGGACTTTCTCTTCATCTCATGCCTTGGGTTTCATCACTCTTAACAGGTAATGATCAAGGAGTTGAAGATGTTGTATCAAGAATGTAGATCCAACAGCTGTATAGAGCATGCAACAGGGATTATTGAGGAGAATAAGGCTCCGGAAAATCTTTCGAAAAAGATTTCGAGTATATCATTAACAGGAAATGATAAGAAGGTATTGCATATAGCTTTCACCTTTAATGTTTCCTTGTGCAAATTTAATCTCGCACAATTGAATCCAGGTGTACCTTCTTGACGGCTTAACTTGTGTGCCACAACATTTCAAGAAATTGTAGCTTTTCCTCAATTTAATCTTCTTCATGGGAAAACCCGCCGAATAAATGCTGGTCTTAATCCTTGGATGTCAAGTCTAATAAATTTGTTCTGTCACCTTTATATAGCACGATAACTATGACATTAATTCTCATTTGTTATTCATTCAGGTTTCCTTGTTAGTCACTCACTCTCTCCCATTGTGCATGATTGCCTGCGGTGTCTCCAATATCTATGCATGTTAAATATTGTTCCTATTCCTTTTCAAAATTAAAGAAAACGTCTTTTAATGGTTGCGTTGTACGCTGATCTCAGCTGGAGAAATTGCTTATGGAGAACTTGGACTCTTATGAATCAGCCGTGGGTGATCCCGCTACAAAGTCAATCCCACGCATTGAAGCCTTTCCACCTGCTTTTCAAGCCGTTCCTCGTAATCCAATCGTTATCGATCTTGCCTATAATGCAATTGATTTCCCATCTCTCGAGAACCGGATGAAGAAAGACAAAAAGGGATTCATAAGTAGGCTTTGGAGATGAATTATACCAGTTTTGATGGTCCTGGATTTTAGAGCACCCTTTCAAGTAGTTGCGATCTTGACAGTTTTTACAAGTGTAATTTCTCTCGCATTATGGACAATGTCTTGAATACTTTGTAGCAGCAAATTTTGATTGCAAACCTAGGGATATTTCTTTCATCCGGAATTACAGAAACTTTCTGTGGGACAAAATAGTTTTCTGAATTGTTTTTAATCTCTGCTGATTGCAGCAAAATGAAAGAGAGCTCAAGTTGATGAAATTTGTATTGCATAATTACTCTTATATGTTTTATATCTGTGCCTTTAAGAGTGGCTAGGGAAAAGATCCTTTCCCTATTGTGATAGAATGTGTGGATATTTATCCAATTTACCTCATTTTTCATGGTGAAGAAAGTTTTTTGGAACCCTGTAGAGAATGAAGACGGGTATAGACTATTTTTCTTAAATAGTGTTTTTTGAGACTCTGAACCCTGTAGAGAATGAAGAGGGGTATAGACTATTTTTCTTAAATAGTGTTTTTTGAGACTCTAATCTCGGCCCTAGATAAGGTAGGTTAGTGCATGTTTAGGAAGTGATTAAATTATAGAGTTAAAATTATCTTGCCAAGCTTCACATTTATTAATTCAATATTGTCACTTTATTTATTTATTTTTATATTTATTTATTTTTTTGGTATTCGAGAATTTTTTCCAAATTAGTGTTGTCATGTATGTTGCAACGTAAATTATTGAATTTTCACAGGTAAAAGCATGTATCATTATCCACCGAATTTTGTAGGTAAAAATGTGTCATTTACTATTGGAAAATTCGTAAGTGAAAGCGTGTGTCATTATCTATCAATATTTCATCGATAAATTTAAGTCTTATTACCTCGAAATTTCATAAATGAAGCTTTATTTGTTTTCTTGTTAATAAAAAATTGCTGAAAATTTATCAAAACCGTAGTGACTCGTGTAATGCATTGAACAATAAATTAGTGGATTCATCGTCATTGAATGGATGATTATTCTTGTAATTATTCCATCAATTGCAAATCGGGATTTGCTTGTTACTTTCTGGATGATTCGCCTATGTTTCGGCAGCAGTTGAAAATTGTTGTATGACTCTGTATATGTTCAAGATGTTTATCTCTTTGGATTAATTTTTTAATTAGTTTTTATTAAAACACGTGTTGGATTGTGTACAATTCAGTAAGTTAATTTGTGAATTTTTGAATGGAACTATGAATACAGATCGTTGATGATTTTATCAAAGGTGACGTGCCAATTTGCACTGGAGTCTGGAGACATGTTCAATAACATTATATAAGAATATATAGTCATTCAACTAGAAAATGATACCGGATTTCTTTAGACAAAAATTATAAAAGGAAATAGCCCACAACCTCGAGTTGAGAATAAAACAATGCTCACCAATCTAGCAAGAACGCCCAATGGATACATAAAAATTCACCACTTGAAGACACTCGTAAAAGATACAAAGCAGGAAATTCGACACCTATTGAAATCCACCGAAAGATAAGAGATTAAGAAGAAGCTCTTCTTTACAAACCAAAGGCTGAATATCGGTCATAAATTTTTTCTCTCTATTTCATTGGTGATAGATGATTTTAATTGGGAAACCTTGGAACAACCGTCCAAGCATAGGTAAATGCAGAAATTCAAAACCTTGACTAAAAATTAAAAATTACAATTCTCAAACACTTAAAACATAATTTGATTGTATTTAAAAAAAAAAATAGAAAATTTAATGGAGTCAAACTTTGGAAGTTATGTAATCCTGCCTATTTTGAGTACCATCCAAACTGTCATAACTCTCTGTTAAGTCTCCAAAAATTGCAAGGTTTGATGCGTTGGAAACTAGACAGAGAGAGCTTTCCAAAGAGATGAAATTGGACTGCTGATTCTTTCCGAGCACTTCACAGCATTGGTCACAGTTCGGTGTCAGAAAATATTGAATACATTTTCAGTTGATTTGCCAATAAAATCTTTATTGGGGAAATAACCCTTTCAGTTGGGCAATAATGCCTTCCGGTGTTAAAGCTTGTGAATGGTAAGAACAAAAAGGGCATAAGATAAGTTAGTTAAGGATTAGCTAAACGCGTGACTAAGAAAAGATCAGAAATAGTGTAAAGCGATTGTTTCGGAGCTTTCTTTGGTATATCTATTTCTCAAGCTTAACACAGTTGTAAAGCAATTGACAATTATGGAGGAGATCTTGTTCTCTAAGTTTTGTAATCTCCATTTTTTGATTAATAAATTTTTTTCTACAAAAGACCGAAACTCTGACATGAAACAATTGATTGAAGGAACATACATTTAAGATCCAATGGATGAGTATATGTTTTTGTATGAAAGAATTAACTACGCTTGTTCCCACTAAGCCTAAACTACTTACAGATCCGGATGCTACAGGTACATGGTATTGGAGATTGCCTGGCACACACATTTTAATCTTACAGTACATTTTTTTAGTAGTTTTATCATGCACTTTCTGTTGATAAGTAAGATCAAAGAGAGTCTGCTGTTGATGCTGAATTGATCAAGTCCGGTTTTGTATTTTAGGTTCCGATATGGCAAAATTTGCAATTGCTTTGAGAGAAGTTGGAACTTACAAGGAGATTCTTCGATCACAAGTGGAAATTTTGTGAGTTTGTGTAGATATTTCCTCACAAAATTCAATTGCTCCAGGAGATTGATCAAATTTACTTGTTTTCTTTGATTGTATATTTAGGACATACCAGACAAGTGAGCACTGTGAGAAATTAATAAAGATGTTGCTCATTTTTAAAAATCTGGATTTTGAAAGAGTCAGTGTGACAGAGACTCCCCAATGATTTTTCCCTAATCGAGGTAGAGATGTGCTCTCTGTACTTGCAATCTGTAATATAATTCTTGCTGAGATTTTAGGTTGCAGTTATTTGGTGTACTTAATTGTTCACTTAAGCAAGAATGAGAATGATATTAGTCTTGCAAAATGGAGATAAAAGAAGATGTAGGATTGCTGAAAATAAATCATATTTATTGAGACTATGTTTGGTTAAGTTGAAATAATGAAATTATAAGCTAAAAAGTTATGTTTATCATAAATTTGGTAAAAAGATAAACAAGTTACTTATTTTGATTTAAACAAAGAATTGCTTTTGAAAAAAGTAACTTTCTTCAATTTAAATTAATTTATCTAGAAATGAAAGTTACATATAAGTAATTTATATTTATAAAACTCAGGCAAACATGCTCTTATTGCAAATTCAGATTAATAAAAAATTGTGTGTTTTAAATTTTACGTATAAACAAATTTTTAGGCTTAGCCAAATGAAAAACTGACAAGTCGTGTTATTGGGTTATGCAACTAGAGAATTGTTTAGTAAAGAGAAGTCGTTAATTGAGTAAATGGGTTTGTTTAGTCCCACATCGGATATTGAAGTTTGAGACGAGGGAAGGAGTGGCTATAAAACGAGTCGCCCATTTGCTGAATTAAGCACGCAGCCGTGCGGTGAGCACAAAGCGAACTATTCTTTCGCCTTTTACTAAAGAATACCGTGTGCTCGCCGCAATTTAGCGGCATACGCCTATTTTTGGAGGGGTCTCTCCCATTGGGATTGCCCCCAACAATTCTAGTCTAAATGATTTTTCTGCTCTCTCTGTGCCTTGGTACTGTTTTGCGTATTTACTGAAAGGGAGACAAATTTGCCTGAGTTTTGAAGAATGTGCGGGGTTTTGTTTGTTGTAATGATTTACGAAGAATGTTATTAGGGATGTTGGGAGCTGTTAGAGTTTTGAAGAATGTTGTTCGGGATTTTGTTTGTTGTAATGATATTTGAAGAATGTTATTCGGGATGTTGGGAGCTGCGGGAATGTGTTGTTTGTGACTGGATATATGGTGTGTTGTTTTGCGTATTTACTGAAAGGGAGACAGACTTGCCTTCGAGTTTTGAAGAATGTTCGTTCGGGATTTTGTTTGTTGTACTTGCCTTGTGAGTTCTGAAGAATGTTGTTCGGGATGTTGGTTACGTTGGGAGCTTCGGGAATGTGTTGTTTGTGACTGGATATGGAGATGATTCGTGTATGTATGTGCAGAGATGAATGTGATGTTTGTGAATGGATATAGAGATGAAAGTAGTGATGAAGTTTTAGGTCATCAGACACATTCTCTTGACTCAGAAAGAAGGCAAGTTTCTGGGTCAGAAAAGAAGGGTAGGATGGCAATAGAAATTTTTAATAGAGGTAAACTTAAGTACTATATTGTTGGAACAAGCAAAAGATTTATCACTCAAAAAGGATTAGTACATTGAGCATATTCATAGACGTGATTTTCCACTCAAGGATTAGACAAGCATATCCATAAACCTAATGTAACAACTCGTTTAACTTTCGCTCGGAATATCTTACAAATTATCGATCCAACGGCCTAAACCATTACACGTGTCATCATCTTATGGCACGCTCGTCTCTGAAGCAGAAATTGCATTTTCCAAAGGGAGACTCCAGTATTATCCAATTATTGGGCCAACTTGAACGAATCTCATTATTTTGTCACCTCCTTCATTTGTTCTTGGGCCATCTTTCAGTGAAGCACAAACCCAACACGATAGTTAGGCTCTTTTCACTTTGATTAGCCCCAAAAAAAAAAAAAAAAGGACATTTCCATTTTGGTGTTTATAACATGATTATACTCTTTATCCGTATTCAAGTAGCCCATGTTCTCAACATGACCGAAAAAGGACAGCAAAGGTCCCAAGGTGTGTAAATTCAATGGCAATGATCAGAATAAGTAAAGAGAAAAATGCATAAAATAAATTCAGAAGGAAATAAACAAAATGGACATTAAAGGATATCCCCAAATTAGATGTACTTAGTCCAAATGTAACACTAAGCCCATGTTTGACATAGGTTTATAAAATGTTTATAAAGACTCAAACCACTTTTTATCCACATTTCGAGTGACCCTTAAATAGTATCTAATTATCCTCTGCTCATTTCTAACTATTTGTAAAAACCATTTTCAGAAACCTGCTTTAAGACACATTTCATGTTTGTCCAAATCTAAAAACCATCTCGTTTGCATCCCAACACTTCACTACAGCTATTATCACCAAAAAGGATGAGAAAGCTATAATGAACATAGCATTCAAAAAGTGAAATAGATACTAAATTGTTCCAACTTTAGTGCCTCGGGGCAATTTCTTCAAACAAATGAAAAAAAAAAAAAAAGGGTAACTTGATCAATGTAAATGGAAACTAAACACTGGCAGACTCCATAAGCAAAGTACTTTCAACTAGTTCTGTTTCTCTGGATTGTTCCTCATAAAAAATATCACACTGCTGCATCATCGATCCACATTCGTACACTTCAGTGTAAACGAATCCTTACACCATCCCATGAAAGCCTGCAGAATCCAGGAGTACTGCTTTGATTTGGTCTGGATGGAGGTCTTGACCTTCTTTGCATTGCTGATGTAACATTGGAAGAGAACAAAAATCAGAAAGAGAAAACGACAATTTTAATGACAATCAGTAATCAATCAAAAGAGCTCTCGGAGATAGTAACCCATCCCCGCGGTTGAAATTTTTGAAAATTTGTTTCTTTAGGGAAAAATGATTAAAATATAAAATTCTCAGCTCATCCTCGATCAGAGAGGCGGATAAACGTACAAGAATAGAACTTGCTGCAGGTTTACTTATTTGTTTCTTTAGGGAAAAATGATTAAAATATAAAATTCTCAGCTCATCCTCGATCAGAGAGGCGGATAAACGTACAAAAATAGAACTTGTTGCAGGTTTACTTTTGGGGATGTGTTCATTATGCCAACAAGATCAAGTAGAACTGAGTTCTATTAGGAGCTCTACAAATACACTGTTTTAACACAGATAAAAGTTCTAATCTCCAAGCAATTGATTGACTAACGGGGGCAAAAAAAAAAAAAAACTCCAGTCTCAGTGTGTCTAGTGCTCCCAATTGATTGGCGATGAAATTAATTTCTCCACTATCCTTCTAGCGTAGTATTATAATTCTTAATAACTATAACTGCACTAACAAAGATAAAAGTTCTAATACATTGATTGATTAATAGAAAAATACTTCAGTCTCAGGTCTCGTGAGCCCAATTGATGGGGCAAAATTAATCTCTCCATTATCTTTCTAACGTAGTATTGTTTCAGGTACCAGCCCTGTGAAGGGGGAGGGAGCAGGGGTGTTCAAATTTGAAAGAAAACAAGCTTTACCTCAGCTCGAAAGATATCCAATGCAAACCCATTGAAACAGCTAATCACAGCTTGTTGGATGTCTAGGCCAAGGTTATCCAGAGCCCTCATAGTGGAGAGCAGAAGGCCTGGTCTGCGCCCACAAAACATGTGAATATTTACTGCTCTCCCTTCTCTTAGCCTTACCTCAACCTACAAATATGGAATTCATTAACTTCAAACAAGCTCCACAAGGAAATATTCAATGCCGATAGGCATTCTCATCATAAATACGCAAGAATCCAACTTAAAAAACACTCAAGAATAAATTTGTAAAAATAACAAAGATTTTGCAACTAAATAATGAAATCACCCTTGTCGGTTGTCCTGTTGGGCTAGATAATGGACTTGCAAATGCACTTGGGCATAGTTCTTCTTTGATACGACAAGGAATGCCTGGTGTTGTAGGCGTCAAAGGATAGAAGTTTGAGAGCGGAGACAATGAAGAGCTAGAAGGGGTTGACTCCAGTTCATTTTGGAGGTCATTAATCTTCTGTAGCAGTTCCTTCAAATATTCAATTGCATCTCCTAGTATTGATGCCCTGTCCATCTGTCAAAACAGAAGAAAGACATAGGTGCAGAAGCAGTTACAGAGGGCAAACTAAATTTCAATGCCACAAAAGATGGATAGACTGATTACCAAAATACCCATTCATCTCATGACCTAGACTGTCAGCATATCCAAATATCCATGGATCCTTAATAAAGATATTTCTTTTGTCGTGCAATAAATTAAGTATACACGTATTACTTCCTCTTGATTTTCTGAATATAAGATCAAGTTTTAACACGTCTTTCTCAAGGCTTTGATCTGAAGTAATTGTATATGGGAAATGACTATTGACCAACATAGCTCCATATTTGCACTTTCCTAATGCGTGCGTGTTCATGAACTGTTAGTTATGCAGATAGTTCAGAAGATGTCAGACTACAGAGTAAATTTTCCATGGAGATACACTTCGCCAAAGGTTTTTGGTATGAACTATGAAGCTATTCAACCTTATTAGGGAATGCATGAAAACCGTATTGTTAATCTTGAATATATATTTTAGTAATTACTCGAAGGAAAATAATAAATGTAAAAAGTATTTTCATACAGTAAATTAGGAAATCCGTATATAGTAATATGCATCCCACTAATATCTAAAAGATGTGTTATTCTTGTTGTACATGATTTTAATGTAACAAAATAACAATAACAATACGAGAGAATAGAAAGATCTTTTAAAAGTTAAATTCAAGATGGCGTGCAAGATGAGTGACTAGAAACTCGCTTGCGATAGAAACGAAAGTGCAAGACACGTGCATCAGAAATGGTTATCTTAAAAGCTAGGATTAGATGAAAATAAAAGGTGGAAAGAGAAGAAATAGGCAAGTGAGAAAAGGATAATAAAGAGGGATGGGACCTGAGGCTCGTTAAGAGGTTACAAATTACAAAAGTATTTTGGATTCAGAAGTACAAAATTTATTATCTTGTTCAAAATGTCGTTGAAGAAATAAATTCTGAAGTTCATTATTTTAATTTAGTAGCTTTCAAATGAATCCGATCTGTGGTCCAAAACGATTTTGAAACCAATTCATAGACTTCATGTGAGTAATTTAATGCTATCATACGACTTTAATACGTGAGCAGTTTGAATAAATATGCATATCAAAATATTGCTACTCATCAATGATATACACAAAAATAGCACACGACATTGAACAAAATTAAAATTTGAAAAAGAAAACCAAGAACAAAGAATGGATGAATGCGAATGACTAAAACATGTCGATAACTATATGGCATAATTCACGAGAAATTTCTCTAAGAAATCCATACCTTGCTAATCTTTGGTACAACAGACCTCAGCAAGTAAAGCCTGTCATTGAGCTTCTTCCTCCGGCGCCTTTCAGCCATCAAATTCTTCGCCGGAAGCCCCTTCTTCTTACCCTTTTGATCCCCACCACTGCCCGTGAGAGTACTATTAGCATTTGAGCTGTTTCCACCATTTTTACGAGTCTCATCCACCTTATTGACAGTACTATTCTCCAGAAATTGATCATCAGAATCATAATTCAAATTGGACCCATCAATGCTAAAATCCTCTCCGTCATCCCCGCTACTGTTTTTCCTCTTCCTCTCATTTACATCACTCAATTCCCCCTTCTTGTCATAGCCTTCAAGGCTAGTTGAACTTCGAGAATGATTTATTTCATCTCCTAAATTCAAAGCCCCCAAATTGCTGACACTCCCACTAGCAAGATTCTTCCTTAGAGCAGCCCTTTTTTGAAAGAGAGTGGGTTGTGCTCCGACTGAAGCAAAATCATCAAGTGGCTTTAACATCTTAGACCTGTTGAAGAGCAATGGATTCCCGTTCATGGAACCCTCCCCAAACCCCAGTACACCAAAACCGCCACTGGTTTGAGGCAGTTGAAGCAAATTACTAGTTGAAAACTGAGGGTTCGAGCTCAAATTAAGAGCGCCCATTTGGGATTGAGTACTTAAATCGTTGAAAGAACTATTCAGCATCCCAGTTCCCCGATTTAAAGCACTTTCAAGAAAGCCATTATCACGACCCAAATCAAATGTCCCCTCTAAAAGATTGTTGTGAATTGGATTCATGAGTGTGGATTTTTGTGGCAGAAAATAGTTTAACTGATGAGATGGATCCAAAGAATTGAGAACTGAAGCAGATGTTGGTGAGCATGAAGCAGAAGAATCCACCGACTGCAAAACCAGCTGATTATTATCAGCGTCAGTAAAATTGGGTGAAAAAGAGATGCTGCCCAGATCATGATGGCTGCCGCCATGCATGTTGATTTCGTGGCTGTTGGCGGCGGTGGCCGACATGTACCAGTCGGCTTCATTTTCAGCTTCGAGCATGGATTTGAATGAAGAAAGTGCACCAAATTCTGTATCATCTTTATTCTCCAAACCGCCATTGTTATTGTTCCGAGTCCACGAATTTGTTTCTTCCACTTCTTTGTTTCCATCCATCCACGGCATACTATTAGTTCTTGACAACATTCTGCTCTCCCTCGCTCTAGAAATCCTTGAAAATATATTGAAAGAAAGAACTGCTTTTGATATATAGAGAGAAACGAGGCGGGGGCGTTAAAGAAGTGAAAAAAGCGAAAGAGCTTTATGCAAGAGAGTTCTTATATGGGTGAGGCAATGTGATAACGCCAAAAGCTTCAAATGTAACGTTTCAATGGCTGCTATCTAATCATTACAGGGTGGGATGGGTGAGAGAGAGAGTCTGTATATATAACGTGATGCATGAAATATGAACATTATATGGCTTTTTATGGAATTTCTGAGTTGAGTTTGTTGAAAAAAGAACACGCTTTCTATTGCTTTTTGTTAGGTTCATATCTCTAATTAGGATGCAAGTAATCATTACATACAACCAAGGGTATGCTTGGGAGTGTATTATAAACACTTACAAGGATTTAGTGTGTGACTCGAGAATAATGTTACTTATCTTCACTGGGACGATGATGTGTCGTGAAATGATAAAGCCAACCGAATAACAATGACACGTAGCACAAGTGATGTTATTAAGCCCCTAATTGGCGTGACTTCAAATTTTGATAAAAATCGAAATTAAAATCAACAATTAATTTTAATGACACATTTCATAGGATTCACAATATTTACCAACTTTACAACTACATATTTCATCATTTTTTAATCAAAATTAATTAAATATATGATTTTTAGCTCCACCAAACATGGGCTAAATGATATAAAATGAGTCGACCCATCTAATGAACCGCTTAGGCTCATTTTGAAACAAGTTATTGATCGAGTCAAGTTCACATTTTTCACATGCTCACTGGTATGAACCAACGAGCGAGCTCGTTTGGACTAGTGAGTTGGCATTTTTTTTTTCTCTTTTTTATTAATTTCTTAAACAAAATTGTGTATTTTTGGGCTTATTATGTTAATTTATTTAAAAAAAAAAAAAACTTAGCATTACGCTTAGAACTTTGCTACACTAACACTTCGCTTGACATTTTGGATGATCGAACACACACCTCGGGGGTTGGTCATTATTTTATTCACGCGGGACCCACGCACAAACAAAGTGTGTACCTTGATTGACACCTCAGAATCTCCGATGTGTCAAAAATCTGACAGTTAATTAAAAAAGATATCGTCACTATTAATGTATTAAAATTTGACAACTCACATATGTGTATCAATGTATCAATTTTTATGTACATTTATCGTGATCCAATTCTCAATTTTATTTTATTTTTCTTTAAGCTAATTTAAGGCAATATATACACCCTAGTTGCTCTGACAGTTTAACCTAACTGTAATAGTGTAATAAATATATATTTATCTGTTTGAAACTTTGAAAAATAAAGGAAGCAGGAATCTCGTGAAATATCAATCACAATCTTAATTCTCTGGGCCCACATTTCAGTAGCCTCTTTTTTTTTTGTCAGGATTTGGTTGCTCAACGGTTACTTTTTCACCACCTTTACGAAGCTAAACGCCTCAACCTCACACTTGTCGCTCCCCTTCACAGTAAAATCGACATTTACCGATATAATTACCACAGATACAAAAATATTGAAAAAATTAGAATTTTACTTATTATTGTATTGTCCGTCATCCAATAGAAGATTTGTTGACCTTGATCGTGAGTTTTCTTGGTAAGATGTCTGATCGAACAATTGTGTTGGTCTCAATCAATTTTTGTAAACTCAAATTTATCAAAGTGCAGAAAATTATAGAGAAGCACCCACTAACGAGTTCGAATATTCACGTTCTTCTGAACGCCACTCAATGCTTGCAGGATTAAATCAATCACTTAAATAAACCAGAAGCACGATTTTAACAAATCTCAGTCAACCGGTCAACATTAGTGAGGCAGCCAAACTTCAGTCCTAGTTTCACCCTACACTCTCTCACACGAGGTGGGTCTCACGCGAGACCCAGTTCAATAAAAAAGTAAAAAAATTTCCACTCACCCCACCTATGTGTATTATCAGTGGGGGATTTGTGAACCCCGTACATAAAGTATGATTGATTGACCTTGCCTTTAACAATTATCGAAACGATTATGATTAGATGCAAAAGAATGAATAAAGACGTAAAGTAAATACTTTAATAAAAAATACTTCAATAATTAGGTTGAGTTGGAAGCATTTCTCTTTCTAGAAGATTTGAGACTTTGAGTCCTCCATCTCAGGCTGATCAAATCAGTAAACATAAAATTTTTCATGGGAATCAATTGTCAAACCATGCCTTTTGTTGGCTCGGCCCAAGATCCCCGACATGGCTTGGAACGAATTGTGACTTAGGCTATCCAGTTTGTAGGGATGAACAGTGTCGCGTCAGCCTCTTCAAGCATGTGGCTCGGTCATACGACTCACGCGGATATTTAATTGTGTGTGAAACAAATATTGTACATTCGTAGCCATATTTAGGTTTGATTTGGTATTGCCGTACTTTTTAAGAGAATCTGTTGTAGTTGTGTTGAAAAAATAATTAGCTGTCAGAAGAATTCGATAAATGTTTACTTTTCAAAATTGTTGTATATTTTAAAAACAACGTATTTGCATGTTTGGTAAATAAAACGATTTATTGTTGTAAATTATCTTTCATATTATTATTCATTAATAATGTAACATTTATTTTTACTTTTATAAAAATAAGTAATATTATCAAATGTTTTTTAAAACAATGTATTCAAAGTAGGCATAACTTATATAATAAAATATTTCAAATAAATTTGCATCAAACTTGCAGCATTAAGATTTCTCAAATTCTCTATGTTCGTTTAATGGGAAAAAGTATCAAATAATGGAAGATAATTTATTGTAGGAATACTAATAAACTCAGGACATAAAAAGAATTAATTTAATTATTTAATAACGAATAAATAGAAAAGTTAAAAGCATATATAATACGAGAAGCTACCATTTTGTTGCTTCTCAAAANATTATTTAATAACGAATAAATAGAAAAGTTAAAAGCATATATAATACGAGAAGCTACCATTTTGTTGCTTCTCAAAAATTGATATCAATACGCCTAACATCCGACTTCATCAAGATCTAGATTTTAACTCGTAGACGAAAAGAGTATTATCACAAATTTACTGGCAAATGCTAAACAAAAATCATGCTAAAGAGCCATGGTTGAACATTAAAAAAAAAAATCTAAAACACAAAAGAGATCACATCAAAAATTCATGATCGCCAAGAGGCAA
>CAIGRN010204784.1:0-11735 GCA_903798345.1 Fraxinus anomala | reverse complement strand
TATAAATTTCAATTGGATTTGAAACTTCATTCTGTCAATATTTAATTTCTCGAATAATGTGTGTACAAACTCTTCACATCTAATATCACGTCGAATAACAATTGATGTTGTTCGATCCCCTAACCACTTTCACTTGTCGTCCATGTTGACGAATGTACCATCGTACGAGACAATGAATCTCATAACATCTCTCATATATGCATGCCCTAAATGAAAATAATATCAACTAATAACGAATGCCTAAAACAAATATGCTAGCCGCATGCATTATGTGAAATGTTGTACACAAAATGTTCCCTAATTTCGTTTAGTGTTTAATGTTATTATTGACATTTGAAAATATCGATATTTACATTTAAACTATCATTCTCGACGTTTATAAAATGTCGAGAATGACATGACGGGATTCACTTCAATATATGCATTTATCATCTTCTTCAACTTCAACCACTATTTTTGAAAAGAATTTATTCCATCATTAATTATTCTCAATATAAAAGTACCNTGACGGGATTCACTTCAATATATGCATTTATCATCTTCTTCAACTTCAACCACTATTTTTGAAAAGAATTTATTCCATCATTAATTATTCTCAATATAAAAGTACCTGAAATTATTATCTACCTAAATTATTGAAAAATGTTGTTACAACAAATATCTGCTACTTGTTTGGATAATTCAATTCAATGAAATCAAATATATAACAACTACTAAACACAACTTATCAATAAAATAAGATTTCAAAGAAAAATACATTCTACAAAGAAATAATGAGCCAAATCAACTTCAAATTTGGACGAGATTAAATTTGTAGACCTGAAATCAAATTATTTCTTCAAAATTGGAATCATATACTTCTTTGTAGGTGTTAATGGAATGTCTACTTTAACTTCTTCAATTTTCCTACAATAATTGATTAATATTTAATTAAAAATGTAAGCAAATGAACTCACCTTAGTAATATCTACAATTATGGTGGCTTCTCATGAAAGTCACTTACTCCTCTCGAAATATGTCAAATTGAAAAAAAAATAACATCGAGTAATATTTTTATTAAGGATAAAATAAACAATTTGATATCAAATTTGATCAGTTTTACAAAAATTAAAAGAAAATGACATTTTTCAATGGACACTCGTAGAATTGAATATTTTTGAAAGGACTATGTTTCACGCAGCATGATGTACAACCCTCTGAAGCCTGCTTCTTCTTCTTTTGGGGGAAGCACCCTCAATTGTGATGGGCTGTACAATCATCATAATCCTCTTTGAAAATATCCCACCTGTACTTCATATTCATCATTTAGATAAGGCTGGATTGGATCAGGACATTTGACCTGGACCGTCATTCCAATCTGATCTAATCCCTAAATCACGATTGGCCCCACCAAAATTCGGTCCACCTACTCCCTCGAACCCCTTCTTTGAACCACCATTCCTGCTATGTTGCCAGGAGGGATTGGTAAAAACCACCAACCCCCGTTCCTTTAAAGTCAACTCCAGCTCTAAATTTCCATCCCTTCCAAAGAACTAACCAAAAATGCCACCAGCACAATCAGAAGCAGCGGCTGCACCGCCTACGGAGCCGCCGCCTCCGAACTTCTGGGGTGACATGCCAGATGAAGAATACTACTCTTCCCAAGGAGTCCGCAACACAAAATCGTACTTCGAAACCCCAAATGGCAAACTCTTTACTCAATCGTTCCTCCCACTTGACACCGCCCAGCCCATCAAGGCCACCGTGTATATGTCCCACGGTTACGGTTCTGACACCGGATGGCTCTTCCAGAAGATCTGCATCCACTACGCCACCTGGGGCTACGCCGTCTTCGCCGCCGACCTCCTAGGCCACGGCCGCTCCGAAGGGATCCGGTGCTACCTAGGGGAAATGGATAAGGTAGCTGCCTCCTCTTTGAGCTTCTTCAAGAGCGTGAGGTTTAGTGATGAGTACAAGCATTTACCGGCATTTCTGTTCGGGGAATCCATGGGTGGACTTGCCACCATGTTGATGTACTTCCAATCGGAGCCTGGAACTTGGACCGGGGTGATCTTCTCCGCCCCGCTTTTTGTAATTCCGGAACCCATGAAACCCTCTAAGGTAAATTGATATTCAAGTGCTGTACTAATTTCTGAGAATTCACAGGTATAGAAGTTTCAATTGATTAGCCTTATTTAATCGATTACAATTACAATGTTTTAAAGGTACATTTGTTCATGTATGGATTGCTATTCGGATTAGCTGATACATGGGCAGCCATGCCGGACAATAAGATGGTAGGGAAGGCCATTAGAGACCCCGAAAAGTTAAAGATTATCGCGAGTAATCCAAGAAGATACACCGGGAAGCCTAGAGTTGGAACAATGAGAGAGATAGCAAGGCAATGCGAGTACATACAAAACAATTTCCACAAGGTAACAGTGCCGTTTTTGACAGTCCATGGGACTTTGGACGGAGTGACTTGCCTGTCGGGGTCGAAAATGTTGTACGAGAAGGCAAGCAGTGAGGACAAGAGTTTGAAGCTGTATGAAGGAATGTACCATTCATTGATCCAAGGGGAGCCTGATGAAAGTGCAAATGTTGTGTTGGCTGACATGAGAGCTTGGATTGATGAAAGAGCTGAGAGGTATGGTCCAAACTCCAAAGTGTAATGACACTGAGTAATATATCCCTTTGTTGTCATTTTTATCAAAATGTTTTTGTACTTTGAGGCTGTTATGATCATTAAGAAAACATAAATAAATGTTGAAATTATATATAACTAGGTATTTGGATAAAATAAATTATATTTATTATCAAAGGCTCGGATGGTATAATTTTGTCTTAGAGAACAATTTTAGTATTACTCGAAGAGATATTATACAATATAAAAAAGAAATGTTGGTCGTCATGTCTAAATAAGTATTGTTAATTACTTGAGTTGATATTAAGTGGATGAATATAGAGAGATTCGAGTTCTATTGATTTTAATTATTGGAGTTTTCATCATCGAAGTTTGATAGTTTAGTTAAAATTCATCATTTGTAGTTAAGCAAATGAATTAGTTAGAACATCTTATCAATCTTATGCCCTTTGCATTATTATTTAGGTAACACTTTACATATTATTTTTTTGCTTTTTTTTTAATTCTTCGAAAATTCAATTACCATTTAATTTCATCTTAAAAAATTATTTTTGTTTTTCTCTCTCTTTCACATATCCCTCCATTAACATTCAGTCGAGTCCTGTCATTGCATGATATACATAAATTTTTTTTATTCATTCTCATCCAATATTTTTTTTTTATTAGTTATATTTATAAATTATTGTCTTATATGAAGCTTTCTCACATATAAAAGAGCAAATATCCACAACAGATATCAATAAAATTACACATACATTCTTAATAATTTAAGTTGTAAAATTACTTTTGACTTAAAATGACAAAGAAATTGATTTTAGCTACAAAAAATAAAATATAAAGAAATGAAGAATTTTCATTTGCTATTACAATGTTGGAAGAGTCAAATAAGTATTTTATAATATTTTCAATATTTTATGAACTTACTAAAATTAATTCTTTTTATTTGATGCTAGAGTTTATGAAAAGAAGTTAATGCACTTTATAAATCTTATACAAAAAAAAAAAAAAATGTCCTTCACCACAAGAAAATATTTAAGAATATAGTATGCAAAACATTATAATGTAATGTATAATTAAGGGTATTTTTGTTTATTTAGATATTTATAAATTTGGTGTTTTTTGTAACAATGTGTGCAATATGAAGTATGTAAATTTTAAATTTCTAAACTATGGTACGGTACACAGAGAAATTACACCCCGTATACAAATGTATTTTGGAAACTTCCCTTTTAATTTTTATTTTGTTAATCATGTTGATTGATTTCGCCATTCAATTGTCATTGTAGTTGTCATATGCTAATATTTATGTCTAAAAACAAAAATAAGTGAGAAAAAATATGCCAAACGATTGCTTAGCAGCATTGGATATGGTTAATAGTAAATCTGAATTTCCAATCAGTACATGAATCAACATCAAGTTTTGCTACATGGTTACTGATACACAAGAAAACTGCACTTTAGGGAAACACAATCAACACAGATTCAAGTAGCTAAACAAATCGAATAATTAGGGAACAAAAGATAGAGACTGGGATTGAATCATCTACATCATCCTACCAGTCGCCCAAGACATTAGCAGAATCAAACAAAAACAATGAGCGACGTCTGAAGGATTTGAGGCACGAAAAAACAGAGGATTGTGAATTATTAATATCAGTCGATCCTTCTATGCTGAACCAAATTCAGCAGACCACTTCTCGTGCTTTTCAATATCAGCTGCTGAAACACTTGGTTGAACCTTAGTCAAGGCTTCTAAAAAGTCGCACATTGCAACAGGATCGTTTGAAATCTCGTCCTTGGACATGTTCTTGATCTCATCACGTGTCTTTCCTGCTATCTTACGCCTCATGCCATTCAAAGAAGCATCCCGGCAAACATTTGTTAGATCGTCTCCACTGTATCCCTCTGTCTTTCGAGCCACTTCATCAATATCCACATCTGGAGCCATCTGATTCACAGCATGTAAAATATTGCAAGTAAACAAATGAGAATTGATCTATAGTTGTCAAATGAAGAAACTATATTCTACTTTAAGGATTGAAAACTATATAGAAGTGAGAATTTTAACATTAAATACAAATTCCTACCAAGTGATCCAGAGAGAAACGCAGGGGGTAAACCCTTACATTTTGTTTGGACAGAATTATTACTACTGGTTAAGTAACCAGGGCAGATGAGAGTTCACTCATGCCAGTAGAAACCAATATATATTTAGATGCATCTCTCCGTGACTGTGTGTGTATGTGTGTGCATGGGGAGGGTATGCAGATAAGCATGCAACATATATCTGCTTTGGTTTATCAAAATCTTCATATGATAAAAATAAAAACACAAAAATGTTGCGAACCAACTAAACGTTTTTAGATTTGTATTAGTTGCTTTATAAATCAAAAAATTGGTTTTTCTTAGTATGCACAATGATGATGCCAGCACAATAAAGCCTTCTTGCAGCCATGCCAAGCAGTTTAAATATTATTCGAAGTCCAAGTGGGCAAATTCCCAAAACATGATTTTATGAATATCCAATTAGACCTATAAATGAACTTGCAGTGTCACGTAGGCAGCAAGACTTACCTCAACAGTTTTCAAATTGATCTTTATAAGCGCCTTGCGACTCTCAAAATTTGGAAGTGGAATGTATATTCTCTTCTCCAGCCGCCTCCTGCATTAATCGTTAATGTATCAGATTAAATAAGCACCCTACTTAAAACCTCAAGAAATAAAAGCAAATACAAAGAAAGTGAACGAAACGAGACCAGACCTCAATGCCTCATCTATATCCCAAGGAAAATTTGTAGCAGCTAAAACCATCACTATCTTGCGAGTACCATCTTCATTGGTGGAAGAAGCATTGACACCATCTACCTGAACTAGAAGCTCCGACTTGACCCGTCTAGATGATTCGTGCTCTCCTGAGGCCCTACAAATTGGTTTCATACACAAGGGGGTCGACATAAATACATATGAACATATGTGTGAGAGAGTAGTAAATAAGCTTTCCTCTATCATCTAAAGTACATATAAAGGTAGTTCAATTGTGTCTATAAGTTTAAGCAAGCAATACAAAACAGACTGGAATTTGGCTGGTACTGAAATGTAAGCAGATTTATGTCATACATGCATTCGTGTACCCCATCTCACATAACTACTGAAGTAACTGTAGAAAGAGAATAAACTCAAGCAACATGGCTCACTTGGTAAAGGAAAAAATTGCCTTCACAAAATAATAATATTCTCACCCTCGAGCATTGCAAAGAGAATCAATCTCATCGATGAATATTGTACTAGGAGAATGAGCTCTTGCAAGATCAAACAAACACCGGACCATTCGTTCACTCTCCCCACGCCATTTTGAAGCCAGGGTAGCAGAAGAAACATTGAAAAATGTTGTGCCACACTCAGTAGCAACAGCTTTAGCTAGAAGCGTCTTCCCAGTACCAGGAGGGCCAAACATGAGTACACCTTTCCACGGTCTTCTAATTCCCTGAAACCAAATACATTTCAAAGATTTAATGTGATAAACCATGCACGTAGGGAACAAGAAACGAATTACATGAAGTATGAACAATCTCTATTTTATGTCTGGATATATAAATTTCTCTCTAAATGTAAGGTACAAAAAAATGAACTGCCCAGAGTACTTCCAGTGTCGTGCTCTCAATGATTGCAACATGAAATCAGCTATTAAGAGGTCACAACAAAATTTGAGACACACTCCGGCTTACATTATGTATATCATCCATCAGAGATTTCATCATAACAAACTAACAGCATATTTAGCATACTAAAACTACAGATTAAGATGACTTTGTGGAACATGGGGTTAAACGAAATCAAAGTACATTACTCAGCTTCAACCAATATCTGATACCTGGAAATACTCAGGCATCCACAGTGGAAGAACTACAGCTTCTTCTAAAAGTCTTTTTGCTTCGCTCAACCCAGCCACATCATCCCATCTGACACCAGGACTCGTTTCCAAGACATCCCTTTCAAGCATAGCAGCCAAGTCTCCATCGGGCCCATCATATTGCACCTTTTTCGACTTTCCATCCTCAGCATCATCACCATTCTAACAATCGCAACAAAAATGAGAGAGAAGCCCATGAACAATATTATTATTAACTAATAGTGAATACAGAACCTATACCAGATTCAGGGTAATAAGAAGCCAGCACCCTAAAGTAAATAAGATATCTATTCCCTCTTTATATATGCTTTCGACACTCCTTTTGACTGGGAAAAACTAAGGTCTTCTGGAAAGATTTCAACATTCCTATAGCATAATGAATCTCCATTGTGCGGGTCACTTGGGAAACCTTAAAAGCAAGGAAACTTGTGCATAGACTTTGCAAATTACATATCCAATTTAGGATATTAAGAAAACAGGACATAGAAGAGGAAGAAAAAGCAGCAACACTTCAGGTAAGTTGATCTATTTGCAGGAAAAAAATTCTAGGTATTTTGATGTATAAATAATTATTAAACTACTTAAAAAGTTAATCATGTTTGTCGAAAGACATTGAGAACAGTGTTTGATATTCGGTTGCAAAAGAAATATTTTGAAGATTGAAACACAGATACCACATTCAAGCCTTAATTAAATCACATGATTGGAAATTCAGCTCAAAATTCTAAACCAAGAAGCCTCTTAATAATCAATCAGCCAAGTCAGTCTGAATATGTGCAATTAGAAACTTCATAAATATCTTCATTCAACTTGACAACATCTCAGGTTCTCTAGCGTTGAATCTATGTATTTATTTGTTTAGATTTCGACATCAAAAGGAAAATTGAATAGGAAAACAAGAAAAATTAACTCAACAAATCTTGGAAACTCGGACAACTACAAACCCTTTATAAAAGCATAGGTCAGAGGGTACTACAGCTAAAAAACTCAAGGCCCACTTCTCAAGGATCTTCATGGACAGTTCTTACCCTGGAACAAAAAAATAACCATGTACTATAAATGATCGCTACGCCAATCACTCAGGAACCTGGATACCCTCATCTTCAATTTCATATTATAGTTCATCAAAATAAAGGACAGGCAAATTTTTTTAATCATATTGCATTGTAGTACAAAATATATTTAAATTTTAAAAGGCTAGTAGGATAGGTTGAATTCAACTTTTCTAGGAACTAGAAAAGTTTGTAAGAGTAGATGTTTGAAGCAAAGCTTAGATATTGGATTAGGAAACACTACAATAAAATCTAAGGGCAAGCACTTCAAGTGTATCAGGCCTGAACTGACACTTATGCTGGGCTTCAAAAGATAACAATGATAAACAAGCTTCCTTGACCAACTGCATTAGAATCAATCGAACACCCAGTTTTTCATTATCTTGTCTCATATCAAAAGCGTAGAGAAGAAGAATTGTGCCATGCAGTACCAGAAAAATCAGTGATGAATAAAATGAACTAACATAACACTAAAGTTTCTAATTAAGACACCTTAAATATTTTCTACATTAATTGCTAATTAGATTTATAGTTCAAATGCTAGTTCAATTTAATGGCTCTGACAATAACATTGTGTCATGTGAATACCTATTCTTCCCAAATACTAATAAGGGAAGGGTGACGTTCACCATGTAGCTACCGATGTCTCAAATAGAATCCTAGCCACTTGATACTCACAAAAAGCAAAAGAATTGGTTGAATAACCTTGTACCTCATAACAGAAATGGGTATAGAATATACTGTTGCCAATCCATAAGTAATAGTACCGACATCATTTAACAAACTACATCTCCAGCAGAAGAACTTACTACTGAATCTGCTTTTCCGGAGGTCAACTTCCCAGTTCCTTTCTTTGCAGTAGTTGACGCTCGAACTCCCGTGTTGGACTTACTAGAACCACCTGTCCTTCCTCCACGGCCTGCTGTTCCTGTTTTCGTGGAACCTCCACGGGCCCAAGTTGCATCTTGTGGTGACTTCCTCATGCCAACTTGACCAGTTCTAGTAGGTCTTCTACTCGAAGGATCTCGAGTAGGCGGTCGCCATACATCAGGATCATCCACTGGAGAACTCGATGACACTGGGTACTCGTCCAATGGCTGAAATAAAAAGGACGATTTCGTTGAAATTGGAGGTGAATTAGGCCGCCTGCCAATGGGAACCTCCTTAAACGACCTTTTCTCAGCATCTAATTGCTTCACGACCTCCGCTTCTTCTGAAATTGCTTTCTTTGCATTCATCCACTTCGTTCGCAGTAAAGAGTCATCGACTGAATTTAAATGCCTAAAGTTGGGATTATAAAGATCAAAATGTAAGAAATTTTAACAAAAGATTTCAGCACGAGGGACTTAACCACCACAATTTTAACTTCAATGCATAGAATACTTTTATGAATTGATATTTTGGCTTTATGACTAATGGATAAGACTATAGGAAAAGCTAAACCACACCCACCCCCCACCCCCTACCACCCAAAAAAAAAAATCAGCTACATTTTGACGGTGGTTCTTATTTCTACTTTCCCAGCATTTCAATACGAACAAGTTAAAAACCTATCAAATTCGAACCTGAGTTCAGAACATTTTTCCACAAAGAGACACAGAGCATCAGAATTTACCAAGTGAAACTCTGAATTCAAATAGAAGATGCAAACCTAAATCAACCCTTTCTTCAAATTTAAAATTCGTACAGATGCAACTGAATGTTAAACATACAAACGAAAAGAAAAGGGGGGAAAAGGTAGGATTTTGAGATTGAGACGTATACTTGTTGATCTGAGCGATGGCACCATCGAAGAAGATAACTGAAGTGTCATACAGTCCTTCCAGAGCGTATTCTCTAGCCAACTTCAGGTGATCTTGCAATCCCTCCAGCGACGAGGCCCCCATTATTTATATATACATACACTCTTCTGGAATCCGTATATATGCCTAAATTTCAAAAAAATTCAGAGGATCTACACGAATTAGATACGTAAATAACCAAATTATGGAAGGAATTTTGGTCGGAGTTGAAGCAGTAGAAATGGGCAAGAACGGCGACGTTTATATTTTATCCAGATTCCAGGCTGGAGGAAGGAAAGGAAATTACAGTTCTATCCTTGGATTCATTTTATATAGTCTTTATGAATTATTCCTTTTTTTTTTTATTTCTTCACCAATTATTCTTAGTAATAAAGAAAAATATGATGAAATAAAAAATATTAATTGAACTTAAACGCTTAGCTTAACCTTTTTATAGTAAATATATTTCATTTTTATTTATATAACATTATAAAAAATTTAGATTTACATGTAAAATTATTTTATTTAAGGATATATTGTTGAAAATGAATTTTTGAAAAATAAAGCCAAACATATGCTATTTTCTATATCATAATACTATGTTGAGACGAGAATGAATAGAAAGGATTGGACATCCTAGTAATTTACGAATTGTTATTTCTTAAATCATTTTCAATCTTATCCAGCGCACTAATAATCATCAATTGGGCAGACCGTTTTTGTAATCCAAGATTCAAATGTGTGGATAGTCATTAATGATGCTTAGAACTTTTGTTAACGTCTTAATCTAATTTTCTCCAAAAAGAAAGCAAAAGTGAAAAGAGAAAAAAAGTATTTAAGTACTAATCATATTTCCGCCTCTACCTGTTTGATTTTTGAATTGTTGAATAATGATGGCAAAAAAACCCGACCCATGCCCGCCCCAAATGGGGCCAAAAAAACCCACCCGACGGGGTTGGCGAGGCAGGGATCGCTGTCCCATCTCGGGGCGAGGGCGGAGATGCCCCGCCTCGAATCCGCGCCGTGAAGAATAAAAAAAAATGAAATTATAAATTTAGTTACAATATAATTCTACTTGCAAATGTTTAATTTTTTTAGACATTATTTGTTTCGAGTGTTTGTTTTGGATATTGATGTAGTTAGTTTGAACATTATTTGCTTTGGATTTTAAATTTTTGAATTTATATTTTAACTAAAAAATTTTGAAAAACAAAAAAGGGGCAAGCCCTCGCCCCGTGTGCCCCTCCCCGCTGTCATCACTATGAATAATTTCAAAATAATGATTCATGCTCTCTCTTTTGAGTTTGGTTGGATTATATCAAAACGTGGAGATCATCATTATTATTTTAGTTTATTTGCAAATTGAATGGTGCATGGCTTCTTGTGTGAATATTTAATAATGTTTTGACATGTATGGAGCTCAATGTTAACGAAATAAATGTTTCCTTCTCGATATAGCACTTGTTTGTGTCGCATTATAAGTTACTCAAATTATAATGTGATATAATTTAGTGATGGGTAGGCGTTGATAAGTGTAAATCTTGTGCTCATTTGTTATACTCTAGCTGGTTATTTTAGTGAAATTCTGTTTATTTTGTGTGTGTGAAGTTTTAAGATCGACACCAAACAACATTGAAAAAATATGAAAATTGAATGCTAAGAAATCTCACAAGTGCGAGATTATTATAAAGGATATTGGGCCTAACTCAACTTAACAAAACCGACTTGTTAGGGGAGGATTGCCCTCACCTTATTAAGTGGATCGTGTAAATATCACCAGCCAATGTGGAACTCTAATAGAGATTCTGAAGTACAAATTTTGCAAGAGCGATAGTTAAAGGGTGAACACATTGGTAATTCTGTGTAAGCGAAAATTCCTGTACAAAAAGGGGAATGCCACATATAAGGGAATTCGTAACTTATGCTGTTTCCAAACCAGTTAAGAAAGAGTAAATGACTTGTGATAGTTATTCAGCAAGGCAAAACAACCAAGTTCAGGATCAGGAATGACTTCACATTCCATAGGAGAAAACTTGATCTTACAGAAGTTCTGACAAAATTCAGAATTACAGAGTAAATTTCATGTTCCCTTTTTCTAAATTTTTCGAGCAAAGCACAGAAATGTAAAAGAATGACACATCGTAACATAGCTGAAGCACAAAGCCTATTCAGTTCAGCCAAAATAGTTGCAGCAGCATATGGTAGGGGAGCAAATACGCTGATTTATTCTTCCACAGACACATCATTTGTCGTCTCTTATAGATTAATTGTCCAATAAAATAATATGACATCGACAAAACATATAAAATTAACGATGTCTTCCAACTAAAGTAAATTTAAGACGGAAAGCTTGCATACGAAATCATACA